>APFE031735998.1:0-49567 GCA_000404065.3 Pinus taeda | reverse complement strand
GTATTATTTCCAACACTGAGCTTGTTAACGTTGAATATATCATCTCACCAACTTGTCTATTCAAGTCAATATTATAATTTGCATGAATCTTCTTGGTGTCAAAAGCAAAGACATTTTTTTTGTAATCTTCTGCACTTTTAGGGACTGGAACTGTAGGTTCCTAGAGAGCTAATTGAAACTGTCCCTCCTTTATGTCAAGTGTAGACAATAGTCTGTGCTGGGTAGTAGAGGAATACTTCTAGAATTTTGAATAAGTTGTGACCTTCAATTCTTCATTCTTTCTCTTAATACCTCTTTACCTGGAAAAAATATTTTGTTGTGTTGCAATCTGAGAAGCAAAAGACATAGGAGACTCTGTTGTTTCTTCACTATGTGAAAAATAAGTAGTGGTAAAACTTGTTAGAAAAACTGTAGCTTGCTCTTATGAGCCCTTTTCTTTTGAGGATTCCTCATAAGTGTTTGTTTTCTTTATTATCTTGAAAACTAGAAAGTCTGCAGTTTGAGATCCTGAGTCTGTAGGGTATGTACTTTCCCTTGAACTCTTAGTTTCTTTTTCTTTTGAGATAGGAGTTTGTAGGGATGTCTGACCCACAATCTGTTCTTTAGCTTCGTGTAGTGTATTCTATGTCCACTCCTCTTGATTTGAATATTGCTCTATTTATGGGCTAGGTGTATGTACATAAGGTGTGGTCCTCTTCTCCACTCTTAATTTTGAAATTATCCCTAAAGGATCATAAGACCACGTGAAACTCAATTTGAATTTCATTTTCTTCTGTAAATCATCTGCATCCTTCGTTACTGCTTTGGTATTGATGATGAAATGGAAAATCTGTGCCTTCAACTTAAATTGTGCCTTCTGATTTCTTGATACAAAATGTAAGTCATCCATATTCGGATGTATTCTAAGGCAAAGATTCTTATTGGCACAAAATCTGGAAACATGTAAGGAGGGAGTTCACATCCATATATCCTAATTTTTGTATAGTTCTAGTAAAGATACTAGTCTCCAATCTTGGCTTGCCTGGGAAGATGTAAAAATCTCTTGATTTCTATTAAAATCCTTGGTATATAATCACTGCTAAGAAGACATAAGGACATATGCAAGAACTGATCTACAAAATTACTGAAAGAGTGTTCTTCTGAATTGTTCCTCACTAAGGAAGTCTAGTGGATGACTGATCGTGGTATTCCCTGTGCATCCAACTTCTGTAATTGAAACTTGATTCTCTCTGCTTGATGAAATAACAACAAATATACAAGAACTGACTAGTGTTTGAATGCACCTTCAACATAAAACTTCAAAAAACGATCATGAATAACATCTAACAGAAATTGACTGTAATTGAAAATGATTTAGGGATTATGACCAGTAGAGAACATTGATAAAAATCATGACATTACTTCATCTACCCATTTATCTGTAGGATAACCTAATAAGAAAGCGACTATAAAAAATAACTTTCCTTGACATTTCATGAAATATAGAAGAAAAATGTGGGGGATTGGTTCTAGGTAAATTAGAATTCTCAGGAGAAAAGGACTAAAAAATACAAGCTCGTTGAGGCAAATTTAGTTTCTGATATATCTCCATGAGTGAATCTATGGAAAAAGGATACAACAAAGTTTGAGGATCAATTTGGAGTGCTTGACAGATAGCTTCAGGTGTAATTACAAATAAAGTTTCATTGTTTTGGGAAATTACAACCCTCTAGCTAGGGAGATATCTGAGATGACACCATGTAACAAATTCTAGAAAAACATGAGTTTAGAGAAAAATGAATTGAGGTAATAATGACTCCCAAATGCTCAATTCATCATTGTCATCTAAGAACTTTTGGTTTTCCTAGTTGAGGAGTTCATACAGATCAAACTCACACTGGGTCTCTCATATATTATACTGTGTGTCGACCAGGGGAAGTTCATCAAGGTTTATAACATGGGGCAATGTAGGGATTTCTACAACCATCTTCGATTTTCCTTTGTGGGATGACATTTTTGATTGAAAATTAGAATCTAGGGAATCAAATTACCAGATTGCAACGATCGTTAATGTAGGAGGATGATGGTGTGCTTATGAAATTCAAGGTTGAACCTGTACTAGTAAGAAATTTAATAACGAAAGGAATTTATGTAGGGTGATGTGTATATTTTTAAATGGGAGGGTGAATGGTTAAACGGGAAAATAACCATTTTTTGTCACGTCTCATTAGGGAAATTAGATGTTGGCGGGAAGCATTAACCATTAAACGATCATATCACTGTTGGTGGGGAAATTTAATGGTTTAAACAGTTATATGGTGGGGGTGGAAAAGGAGAATGACAAGTGGCAAATTGTGAATGGGGTGGGGGTGGGCACAAGAAAGTTGTTTTTGAAGGGGGGTAGACAGTAAATTGTTCCAGAGAAGGGGGTCCTGAAATAATTGTGGGGATACCATGTATGGTTCAGTGGTTTCCAAAAAATCCTTTTTTCCAACCCCCCGTTCCCCCTCCCTTGTTAACTTCCAAAAGTGCAGGGGGGCCCAAACTTGTCCTCCGTCATTCATTTGGGTGGGGACAATATTGTCCATTCATTCATGAGATCACTTTTTCGAAAAGGGAAAAACATCAAATCGTCACTTTATTTTCAAATTAAATAATAATCCTCCAATAATAAAAGGATTAAAATAAGTAAAATGGTTTAGTGAGGTATTTAAATAAGAGAGCTTTATTTGGGATGTTCATTTTTAATTTTTTTCATATATTTTTCTTTTGTTTATTCTTTTTCTATTTTTCTTTCTTTCTTTTCTTATTTTTTTTTCTTTTTTCTTTCAAAAAGATAAAAACAACTAAGGTAAAAAATAAGTTACAACATCCCTCAGGACAAATAGTTAGACAAACATACCTTGATTACCCATATTATAGGACCCTCATAGTGGCTCCAATGGGGATGGCATCCCCCATGTGAGGTGCTAAGAACACCATAGAATAATAGTCTTATCCATTGGGCGCTTCATTTGACCTTTGACCAACTGAGACTAACTTTGACTAACCATGACCTTGGTTGTCTGAAACTTTTTTAAAAACAACAATAACTCATAAGAAACTCAGGGCCTTCACTTCGAGCTTCAATCTTTGATGGCATCCACCGACACTTGCTATCCTAAAAACATAAAATGATATTTACAATCAATGTGTCTAATATCAGTTGGACATAATTGAATTAATGTTTGATTAACCTACCATTAACAAGCCCTCCAACAAGCAATTCCCCTATCATGTCCTTTAACAAAAAGGCTTTGTTTCCATGAAAGGCTGAAATTTTATAAGGCCCCTTCCATAAACTGTCAAATTTCCCTTGTTTCCCTTTTCTTCGTTCTTTGCATCCCATTTCAACACAAGATCATCAATATGAAAATATTCCTCTTTTACCCTCCTGTCTTGAATCTTCTTGATCTGGTCTTGTATCAGTTGAGTATTATTATAAACCTCCTTTCTAGTCTGCTGCAATTGTACCATTTAATTGATTCTCCTCTACATATCTACCTCTGCTTCTTGTAACAATTTCAACACTGGAATCCCTAAGGAATTAGGAAAAACAACATCAACTCCATAAACCAACCGAAATGGAGACATTCCAATTGACTTCTTGGTACTTACCTGACCAACCCATAGTGCATTTATCAACTTCTTATGCCAAGACTTTTTGTTCTCCTACAACAACTTTTTAATGATATTGACTAAACTCTTGTTAGAAGACTCTGCCAAGCCATTTCCTTGTGGATAATAGGTAGTAGAATGTCCAACAACTATATGATGTTTATTATAGAAATAAATGAGCTTTTTGGATTTAAATGCAACTACATTATCAATAATGATCTTATGAGGACAACCAAATGTAGACAAAATATTACCTTCTGAGTATTGGATAATGATTGAATCTGTGGCTTTCCTAGTTGGGATTGCTTCTATCAATTTGGTAAAATAATCCGTTGTTGTTAGAATACATTTATGCTGATATGATGAACTTAGATGAATCTCCCCAATAAAATCCAAACCCTACTGCTGAAATGGCACCTCCATCGAAATGGGTTTTAGGGGTAAAGGCAACAACTTTTTCTTAACTTCAAAATTTTTTCATTCATGACAAGTAGACACTCTTTTATGAACATCACTGAATAGTGAAGGCCAATAGAATCTATCTCTCAGGATATTATTTGTTGTAGTATTCCATAAGAGATGGTCTCCATATTCACCCTTATGAAATTCTCCCATTACTTGATTTGCTTCACCTTCTAATAAACAATTCAGTAGTATGCATCCTGTATCCTTCCAATACAAAGACTGATTTATAATACATAATCCATCAACTTTCAATTTTAGGAACCTTGCCTTAGTCTTCGTCATGCCGGGTGCGGCTTGAAAATGTTGTAGAACATAAATAATATCTGAATACCAGGGAGAAGAAATGAACTTTTCAGATACCTTTTGAATCCCTTCCTCATCATTATTTTCTGTTTGGGCATCAATGAACTTAATGTCTAATGCATGCAAACTTGAATCAACTATCATTTTACCTAGCCCTTGACCTTTTATAAGCTTAGTTGGCCTTATCTCAATGTCATATTCCAAAATGAAAACCATCCACTTACCTCTCTTTCCTTCTGGATCATTTTGAGTCAGGATGTCCTTTACCACAACACTAGGAACAAAATCAATTATGTGAGAATGTAAAATGTACACTCTAAAGTCTTTCAAGGACTTCACCAAGGAAAAGGCTCGCTTCTCCATTATATTATACTTCAAAGAAACATCCCTTAATCCTATACTAAAAAAACCTATAGGATGCTCATGACCCTCCTTGTTTTTCTACATCAACACTACTGCAGTAGTTTGCTTCGAGGCAAAAGAAAAAAAAATATCTTTTGTGTAATCAGGACAAGTCAAAATGTGATCATGAGTTAAGGCCGACTTTACCTCACTAAATGATTTTTTTTCTTAAGAACTCCACTTAATTTCACTATCCTTTCGCAACATGTTTTCCATGGCTCTTAAGATTTTAGGAAGGTTTGGAATAAACCGCCTCAAATCATTTATCCTCCCAATGAAAGACTAGACTTCATTTTTGTTCCTTGGGGGATCAATATTCATGATTGCCTCAATTCTACTTGGATCAATTTTGATGCCATCCTTTGAAATTATGTGACCTAACAGCTTACTTTCTTCCATTCCAAAAAGGGAATTTTTTGGATTCAAAGAGATACCAAATTTCATGCACTTCTCAAAGACAATTTTTAAATGATACAAATTATATTCATCAGATTTAGAAAACACGGTAATGTCATCAAGATATATCACAATAAAACTGTCTTTTTCTTTTTGAAAATAAATATCCATTTCCCTCTGAAAAGTTTCCCTTGCATTCATAAGTTCGAAAGGCATTTTCACATACATGAATGTTTCCCATGGTGTTGTGAAGGTTGTTTTGTAGTAATAATCCGGATGCACTAGAATTTGGTTGTAACCAAATAAACCATCAAGCAATGAAATTTTGCTAGAACCAACTACCCATTGCAATATGTTATCCATATTTGGCAAGGGGTAATTGTCGTTGAGAGAAACCTTATTGAGGTTCCAAAAGTCCACACATAACCTTATCTCTATGGTATTCTTCCTCACTGGTACTAGATTTGACAACCACTTAGAAAATATCACAGGGACAATAATCTTTGCATCAAAAAGTTTTCTTACCTCTTTCTCAATTAAGGGCAAAAAAACAAGGTTCACTCTCCTTAGCTTATGCTTGATATATTTATGATATTCTTTGACATGAATGGTGTGCCGAATAATACATTTTTCATATGCCTTCAAGTCCTTGTATCCCCATGCAAAAACATCAGAATACTCCCTCAATAGGTCAATGTATTTTTGCTTCTCTCTCGGAGGTATAGAATTAGAAAGCTTTACAATTTTTGGCTTATCTCCAGTCCCAATATTATAGTCTTCCACATCAGACCTAGTAGGTTGAATCTTAGGCTTATGTGCCACATCATTAAAATTAAAGAATTCCTCCAGTGAAACTAAACCTCTTGGAATCACATTGCCTTTCAGCTGCAAAACTTCAATATCTAATTCATGCTCATCATTGTTTTCTCTAATTTAATTAAAGTCAATTTTATCTCTATCACAGTCAACCTTACTACCCCCATCAATATGAAAATTAACAAATTCTTCTTTCAATTGCAAAAAATATCTAGTTGTTTGTCACTGTCAAAAACTTGCCAATATCTCACATTGTCTGGGACACCAGTCCTATGTTTTACCTCAATTTCATATTTCTTATTTGGATGGAAAGGTATCTTACATGTACTAGCCGAGGTGGACAAAGCATCATATAACACATTTTGATCCCTAGAAATCATAGACAGATGCTATTACCGAAAACATCACAGGAAATCTAGGACACAATTTCTATATGCCCTAAATCTAGGGTGTTTGGTTGAATACTCACCTTTAATATGCTTAATGATTAATTTATAATTGCAATGCACTGAGATCCTTTTGTCTCCTTTCCTTTTCAAAAGATGCAGCCCCAAAATCAAAGCCCTGTATTCAACAACATTGTTGGTACATTCAAAGGCAAGTTTAGAGGAATAATTTTTTGACTTGCTTGATTTTGATTCTAAGATCCATACACTAGACCCAACTCCTTCCTTGTTGTTTGCCCCATCAAAATCCATATTCCATAAGCCTTCTTTATAATCATCATTTTTTGTTTTAGTCTCCAACATCACACCTTCTTCTTTTTATGATTTGTTGTTCATGTTTTGAGCCTCATCCTCCAAACACACATCATTATATAGTATAAATGAATCCATGCTCGAATGTACAAAATAAAAAGGATAATTATTTGGTTTATAGTGAATTTTTACCATGCACTTCATGAGAGTTTCCCTATACAACTTCCTTGGTTGTCAAAATACTAGGATAGTGGCATATGACATGTCCATTTGCAGTGAGCCCTTCAATTTCGCACCCCAAGACCTAGATAACCACATACCATACTTTGGTGGGCTGTCAACCACAACCACATCCATGACCACACTCTTAGTTGGAATTTGTGTAAGGGTGACACATAAATCATTTATCAAACTAAGACACTTCACTTTACTGGAGTCAAAAGAAAACAAATCTTTGTATGGTATGGTTATATCCAACCCCAAGTTGTCCAAGATCACGTTAGGCATTAAGTTGCGTGAAGCACCTGAATCTAACATGGAATTATGTAAAATCAAATCATGAATATTAAGGCTGATATAGAATGGTGGCACATTACCTTCTTGAGAACTTTATCCCTCAACCTTCGGACCAAAAAGTAACTCCAGGTAATCATCATTTAAATTCACTGCGTCTGATACCTCCTCAACCTTCAATGCCTTCAAAATTTGACCTTTGTATGCATCATTTCTCATCAATTAAACTAATTGGACATAAATTTTAATATTTGATATTTCATTCTTGAGACTAAAAGATGATGAACTCTTCTCTACCTCCTTAACTATTGCATTTGAATTTCTTTGGAAGAATTAGCCTTTGTCTGATTGGTGGAAGGTGTATCATCCTTGCTCTCTTTGGGAGAATTTGTTGGGACTTTCTTGTTCCTCCAATTATACTTCTTGTGGACTTCCATAATATCATTTTGTTAATCTTTTTTGTAGTCTTTTGATTCTATAGGCATGACATCTTGTTGTGATTGCAAGAACAAATACCATTCCTCCTTTGTCAAGAAAATTTTGCTTACTTCTCCCTCCCCAAAAAGATTAATCTAATCCTCTTCTTGCTCTTCTGCTGCTTCTTTTTCTTCTTCTACATAATTATGCCGAAAAGGTGATCTGATTTGTTGTTGTTCTACTAGATTTCTTTGGTCTCTTTGTTTGATTTGGATCTACTGTCTTCTAAAGTTTGGATTTCTGATTTGAGGACCTCCTTGAGGCTCTCTTGTAGCAACCCGATTTGTCAAGGTCACTTTCTCCATCATTTTCTCCATGGTTTTAACCAAATTATTAAACTTGACATCTGATGATTTTGGAGTCTCCTCCTTCATAATTATCCTCTTCTCGGACTTTAACTTAGCTTTCCTGGCTAGTAAGTTTGCTTCTACATTTATTGTAATCTTCCGCATGTCTTCCAAAGTAGCTCGACTTCTTTCTCCTAATTGGTAGGTCATGTTAACATCGAATCTATCTAGATAACGAACAAGGCCAAACCCGGTGGAGGCTTTATTACTGTTGGAATTGAGTTATAATTATTGTTGAATCTATTTGAGTAGTCTTGAACTGATTCACTCGGAGCTCTTCTCAAACTTTCATATTCTGCAAGAATTTGAAGTGGATTCTTTTTAGCCTCCCATCGAGAAAGGAAAACTTAATGAAATTGTTGTAAATTAGCAATACTGCCTACTGCCAACCCTCTGTACTATTTCCTAACTTCCCTTGCTAGGCTTTGGGAAAAAAGCCTCAGTTTCACATCATCATTATCTACCTCTTCTAGGTCTTAAAAATCATTCATTTTTTCTATGTCTTGTTGTGCTGTAATTGTCCGAGTACCATCAAATTGAGGTATACATTGTCCATAGTTTTGTGGCATGGCATTCAAAGGCACTTTAAAACCAGTGGGGCTTATCAAGATGTGATGATTATGGTTTGAGAGTTGGATGTACTCAATACAGTGCTTGATGATGGAGGTGGCAGAGGTGAGGAAACTACAATCTGTTGAATTGTTGTAAAGGTAGGAGTATAGACAACATAAGTAACAGGAGCAGAGCCATGAGAAGGTATCAAAGGAAAAATAACGGAAGGAAAAAAAGATGTAGTAGCAGTATGCTGAAATGTGGATGATTTTTTTGCAACCTTATGCAACTGATGAACTAAATCCTCAAGTTTGTGGAATCGCTGTAAAATATCTCTGTCAGACATTAAAATACCAATTTTTTTGCAGGGATAAGTGGTATTAATTTAGTTTCATAAAGGACTATTTTAGACACAAAGTTATTAGACTTAGATCTAAAAAGGCTATGTTCAAAGGGCAGATCAAATTCAATGTCCTCAACTGTTATAATACTTTCAGGAAGGGTTTGTGATCTTTGGATAAGACTATTACTTGCTTGAAATTCAAAAATCTTTTTCCTAATAATATTCTCAAGATCACTTACAACTTTAGGAGGATTAAGATCTGGATGTGATCTTGTGTGGATATTTCTAGAAGCCAAATTTCCAAGAAAACTTGTCACAGTTAGATCTAAAAACAACTTTTGGATGAAAAATTCAGCCTAATGATTTCTACCTCATTGTCACCCACAAGAAATAGGTTTAAGCCTTTGAAATCAATGTTTACCAAGGAATATTTAGCTTTCGAGTGTCCCCAGTATGGTCGCTAGAATGTTAGCACTCTATAGTTTTCCTAGGCTGACGAGGAAAATGCATAGGTAACCACAAACATCTTTTGGACTAGAATCTAGCCGTTCTAGCCTAGACATGGCTCTCTCTATCTAAAATTTCAATCACAGTCTTAGGTTTTATGCTATTTATGAAGATCAAAGGATAAGTTTTAAAGTTGTGGTTGCAGGAAGAAGGAGAGGTCCATTGGGCATGGAGTCATATGGATTTTCAACAATCAATAACAAATAAACAAAGCAACTTAAAACAGGGTGAGGTAGCCAAACTCCTGGATCTTACAAAGTTATTGTGATATGGATGAGATGAATGAGAATGAGGATCTATCAAATATAAAGAATACAAAGATGAATTTTATATTTAATTTTAGAAGGAAAACATGTAGATTGCTTAACAAGCTATAATAGAGTACTGTGAGTAAATTCTACTCATAATCTTCTTGTAAACAATTAAGAAGGTGCATCCATGTATGAACTAGAAGGGAAGACAAATTTACAAAGAGATAGACTTCACCATTTACCTGACACAAGAATCCTGAAACAAATTACCTCTATATTGTTGAATTGATTACTTCAATAAAAATCCACAGCTTACAATCAAAAGAAAGATCTTCTCTTTTCTCCACAATCAACCCTTTTTACTTTTTTTTACAAAATATTTATAGAGTCCATCTAAAAAATATTTGGACTTGAAACAAAATTTATTACAAAAATAATATTTACTAAAATGATGTAGATACTTCAAAAATAGAACTGAATAGTAGCAATTCTGGACTAATTTAGATGTTCTTCACACTTTTAGGATCATTGTGAATGACTGTAGCTATAATTTTTCTCTTCTGTTGACTGCTCCTGATTTTTAGGATTTTGTTCCCTTTTTTTCTATCACTAGTCACTAGAATTCTGCTTGATTTACTCGATGAGCTCCAGTAGTTTATCCCATTTGTTTTCACTCGAAATAGGGAAGTTTACCATGTTTCTAAATCTTTCATCCACCTCTGTATATGTTTCAAAAGTTGGTTTATTAATAAAAAAATGATGAATTTCATGCTGGATTAACAAGTCGTATTGTAAACCTTCAATGAAAGCTTGACCACTTATTATCCCTCTTTGGAATATTTAGATCTATCCGAAGCTATGTTGCACAATTGGTCCTAGTAAGTTTCTAATGGAATCAATTTTCCATTAGAAGCTCTCAAAGGTGGAATGCCTTCTCCTATAATAGATTGCATTTTCTGTTGAATCTTCTTACCTATAGCTCTAACTCTTTACGCTTATTTTCTAGCTTTATTGTAAGATTTTTCTTTGTTAGAACTCTTTTTACTTCCATGACTATGTCTATTCTATCCTGAATTTGTAGGTCTTCGAGCTCATCCTTGGTTTTTGAGTTCAACAGCTTGATGATTCTGTGTGATTTTGCTAGCATGTGTTCGATCTTGACTTTTGTTTTTTCAATTGCTACCTTGACATTCTTTACCAATTCTTCTTGCTAAAATATAATTTGAAAGGATGACCATAACTCTGTGATATTGACATTAATATTATACCATATGTTTTTATTAGCTTCTACCAATATTTGTATGATAAATGATTGGTCTTCATACTTTTCAAGCTGTTGAGTAAGCTTGAAGTTTTTCTGCACTTCTTCTAAATATGCATTGTCAGCTTTAATTTTATTTTCTTTGGCATTCTTTTCAATGTTGATAACAATCTTTCATTCTCTTTGTTGGTCAATGATAAATCTCCCATGGCTTTCACTAACTTTTTAGAGGAGTCTGTAGTGGTTGAATCTGTTCTTTCTGTTGAGGTTGTTGCTATCTTTTACTGTGATGATGTACCTATGGCTACTAATTGTTCCATTTCTGTCAAAAGTATCTCCACATCTGTCTCCATCTTCTAAATTAGAACATTTTTCTCAACTATCAACTTGAATAAATTTTCTTCCTCTACTTCTAGCTGAGTAATTTCTTTGGCCTGTGGGTGCTCTGTAGTTGGAAGCTTGAGATACTTTCTCAGGGCTTTAACATCAACATTTTTGTTTTTTTATCATTTCCTCAGCTACTTTAATGTCACTATGATCATATCCTAGTTTAATCACCGAATCTTCAAGAGATTTAGTTATGGTGTCTTTGACCAAGGATGACATTATTTCCATCTTTAGTTCTGAATGAATATTTTTCAGAAAGGCTTGCAGTTTAGAGGCTGCCATGGCTGAACTTGTTAATTTTGAATATATCATCTCACCAACCTATTTATGCAAGTTAATCCGATCAATTACATGAATCTTCTTGGTGTCAAAAGCAAAGACAAATGTTTTGTAATCTTATGCACTTTAGGGACTATAACTGTAGGTTCCAAGAAAGATAATTGGAACTGCCCCTTCTCTATGCCAAGTGCAGACAATAGTCTATGTTGGGTATTAGAAGAATAATTCCATAATTTTGAATAATTTGTGACCTTCAATGCTTCATTATTCCTCTTAATGTCTTTGTATCTAGAAAACATATTTTGTTGTGTTGCAATTTGAGAAGCAAAAGATACAGGAGACTGATGTTTCTTCAATATGTGCAAAAGAAGTGGTAGGAAAACCTGTTAGAACAACTGTAGTTTTCTCCTATGAGCCCTTTTCTTCTGAGGATTCCTCTTGAGTGTTTTCTTTCTTTCTTCTCTTGAAAACTAGAAAGTCTACAACTTGAGATCCTGAATTTGTAGGAGACATACTTTCCCTTGACCTCTTAGTTTATTTTTATTTTGAGATATGAGTTTGTAGGGATGTATGACTCACAATACATTCTTCAACTTCCTATAGTGTATTCTATTTCCACTTCTCTCTATTTTCATATTGCTCTATTTCTGGTCTAGGTGTATGTACATAAGGTGTGGTCCTCTGCTCCACTCTTAATTTTGAAATTATCCCTAAGGGATCATCAGACCATGTGAAACTCAATTTGTATTTCATTTGCTTCAGTAAATCATCTACCTCCTTCACTGCTACTCTGGTATTGATGATGAAAGGGCCAATCTGTGCCTCTAGCTTAAACTGTGCCTTCTTCTTTCTTGATACAAAATGTAAGTCATCCATATTCAACATTTGCCTGATGTATTCTAAGGCAAAAATTCCTATTGGCACAAAAACTAACAACCTGTAAGGAGGGAGTTCACATCCATATATCCTAATTTTTGTATAGTTATGGTAAAGATACTAGTCTCCAACCTTGGCTTGCTTGGTAAGATGTAAAACTCTCTTGATTTTTGTTGAAATCCTTGGTATAAAATCAATACTAAGAAGACATAAGGTGATATGCAAGAATTGATCTACACAATTACTAAAAGAGTGTTCTTCTGAATTCTTATTCACCAAGGAAGTCTAATGGATGACTGGCCATGGTGTTTTCTTTGTATCCAATTTCTATAATTGAAACTTGAACCTCTCTGCTTGATGAAATAACAACAAATATACAAGAACTGACTGGTGTTTTAATGCACCCTCAACAGAAAACTTCAAAAATTGATCATGAATAACATCTGGCAGAAACTCACTGTAATTGAAAATGATTGAGGGCTTTTGACCAGTAGAGAACACTGATAAAAATCCTAATATTACTTCATCTACCCATTTATCTGTAGGATAACCTAATAAGCAAGTGGCAATAGAAGTAACTTTCCTTGACATTTCAGGAAATATAGAAGCTGAATATGGGGGATTAGTTCTAGGTAACTCAAAATTCTCATGCAAAAAGGACTAAAAAATATGGGCTCATTGAGGGAAAGTGAGTTTATCATATATGTCCATGAGTGAATCAATGGAAAAGGGATACAAGGGAGTTTGAGGATCAATCTGAGTGCTTGACAGATAGCTTCAGGTGTAATTACAAATACAGTTTCATTGTTTTGGGAAATTACATCCCTCTAGATAGAGAGATATCTGAGATGACACCATGTAACAAATTTTGGAAAATTATGAGTTTGAGGAAAAATAAATTGAGGTAAGAATGACTCCCGAATGCTCGATTCATCGTTGTCAACTAAGAACTTTTGGTTTTCCTAGTTGTGGAGTTCATACATATTGAACTCACACCGAGTCTCTGATATATTATACTGTGTGTGGACCAGGGGAAGTTCATCAAGGTTTATAACAGGGGAAATGTAGGGATTTCTACAGCCAACATCGATTTGCCTTTGTG
The DNA here is from genome assembly GCA_000404065.3 of Pinus taeda. Lineage (NCBI taxonomy): Eukaryota > Viridiplantae > Streptophyta > Pinopsida > Pinales > Pinaceae > Pinus > Pinus taeda. Next base: position 35,956 of record APFE031735998.1, on the reverse strand, counting down.
GGACGACATTTCTAACTGCAAATTAGAAGCTAGGGAATCGAATTATTGGATTGCAACAATCGCTAGTGTAGGAGTATGATGGCGTGTTTGTGAAATTATGGGTTGAACCTATACTGGTAAGAAATTTAATATTGAAAGGAATGTATGCAGGGTGATGTGTAGCTTTTTAAATGGGAGGGTGAATGGTTAAACGAGAAAATAACTATTTTTGGTGTGTCTCTTTAGGGATATTAGACATTGGCGGGAAGCATTAACCATTAAACGATCATATGGCTATTGGCAGGGAAATTTAATAGTTTAAATGGTTATATGGTGGGGCTGGAAGGGAGAATGAAAAATGGAGGAATGTGAATGGAGTGGGATTGGGTGCGAGAAAGCTATTTTCGGGGGGGGGGGGGGGGGAGGCTAGTAAGTGTTTTTGCATAAGGGGGCTCCGAACTCATCATGGGGATGCCATGTATGGTTCGGTGGTTTCCAAAAAAGCCATTTTCGGATCCCCCCCCTCATTAACTTCCAAAAGTGCGGGGGTACCTAACTTTTCCTCCGTCGTTGATTCGGGTGGGGACAATATTGTCCATTCATTCATGAGATCACTTTATAGAAAAGGAAAAAGCATCAAATCGTCGCTTTATTTACAAATCAAATAATAATCCTCCAATAATAAAAAGGATTAAAAAAAATGGTTTAGTGCGGAATTTAAACTAGTGCGCTTTATTTGGGACATTTATTTTTAATTTTTTCATATATTTTTCTTTTGTCCCTTTTTTAATTCTTTTTCTATTTTTCTTTTGTCCTCTTTTTTTATTCTTTTTCTATTTTTTCTTTCTTTCTTTTTCTTATTTTTTTTTTCTATTTTTTCTTTCAAAAAGATAAAAACAACTAAAGTAAAAAATAAGTTACAACATCTCTCAAGATAAATAACTAGACAAACATACCTTGATTATCCATATTATATGACCCTAACAAACACCATACTGCTTATTGGAGCTTCATAACACAACTCGATGGAGTATTTACAACATACAATTACATATATAGACATAACCAAAACACACATCAAAACATATACCAAAATATATCCGCTCAAATAAAAAATAGAGAAGGATATATAGACCACATCTGATTAGCCATCTCCCATGTAGCTTCATCGGGCCAAAATTGCTTCCACTGCACTTTAACCTTATGATTTCTCCATTTGGAGCATGATCATCTTTCACTAAAAAAAGCTTTGAGGTTCTGGATGGAATTCTCCTTTTGGATCCACCCACAATATAGACCAATCAATCACATGATCAACATATTTCACATACTTTTAAAGAAATGAAACATGGAAAACATCATGGAATTTCACTGTCGAAGGTAGTGTAAGTAGGTAGGTCACTAGTCCAATCCTCTCAAGAATCTTGAAAGGCCCACAATACCAAGGTGCCAACTTGACACATGATCTAATCCTCAAGGATATATTCTTGGTATTGATGCACAAGTACACCTATTCTCCAACTTGAAACTCCTTAAACACCCTATGCTGATATGCATAAATCTTTTGTTTATCTTGTGTTTCCTTTAGATGCTTCTTGATAACTTGAATTTCCTATTCCATCTCTGCCAACATGTCTGTTCCAATCATCACCTTGTTCACTAGATCACCCCAACAGATAGGAGTATAAGAACTTCGCTATAAAGTGCCTCAAATGGACTCATCCTCAAAGATTCATGATACCCATTGTTGTACATAAGCTCCACCAATGGAAGATAATCTTCCCACTTTCACTGTTGATGCATGATGTACATCCTCAACATGTCCTCCAAAATCTTGTTGAACCTCTCTATCTGTGGATGATAAGTTGTACTAAAGGCCAACTCTCTCCACAAACCTGTAAATAACTATTTCGAAAACTTGGAAGTGAGCTTGGCATCTCTGTCTGACACAATATTCTTCGGAACACCATGCAACCTCAATATATCTCTGATGAAGACCTGTGCTACCTCACTAGCTGAATTCATAGACTTTATTGGAATGAAGTGAGTTACCTTTGCCAAATTTTCAACCACAACCATAATATAATCACGTTGTCTAGATGTCCTCGTAAAACCTGTAATGAATTCCATGGAAATGACCTCCCATTTCCACTCTGGAATCATAATTAGCTGCAATTATCCACCTGGATGCTTACACTCTACTTTGAATTGCTGACAATCCAAACATCTTGCAACAAACTCTGCCACCTCTTTCTTAAAATTCGACCATAAATAGAACTTCTTAACTGTTGTCAATGTCTTTTGAGATCCCGGATGGCTTGAATATGGCTTGACATTAAATTCCCTCAAGATAAGCTGCTTGAGTTCACCATTGCCCGACACATAGATCTTGTCCCTAAATTTGACCAAACCATCTTCTGTGAGATGATAGTCCACATCTTGTTCATCTATACCATGCTGCTGTAACATGCGCTTAAGCTGTTGGTACCTATCATCTTGTTTTCCTACCTACAAGATCTAATCTTGTGAATATGTCCCATAAGAACTCATAGCTACTATGTGATTTACTAGTACTCTCATACTAAGAGCATCTGCACCCTTGTTCTCTTTTTCCTTAATGTACCTGATCTCTAAATCAAACTCATTGGTTGTGACCAACCGAATAGCTTGCCTGACACTCAGATTAGGTTGGTGTTGTAGCTGCTACAACACCACCCAAATTTTTGGGCATATTCAAAATTTTGGGTACCCCACCACTCGCCCCAAGCTAATAGGGCTTTGATAAGACCCCCAACCGATTGCTCTCCTTGTGACCTTGCGTATCCAACCCCTTTGGTGTGCCCACTCACATTTCATGCATTGCATTCACGCATCATGTTTTATCTCAGATATAGGCCTTAGGATCTCATTAGGGTTTCAAAGTTTAATGGCTTCATTGATGCGTTAAAATTCTCTCATGATTTTAAAACTCATCTTTGCATGATACACATCGCAATCAGTGGATGTCCTATATTTGAATAAGCATGTGTTCATGGTGGCTTCCCATAAGAGTGACAATATTAGGGTTTGGGAGAAACCCAGAGTGATCCCCTCCCTGTTGTCACAAAATTCGCATGCCTCTAGGGGTGCACTCTCATCAGAATCACATGGCATCATCGCGGGAGTCATAGTAGCACATTTTCTTGAGGCCTTGTCAGATCCTTCACCTCAGCATGTGCAGTAGGGTCTGTGGGAATTATATCTTTCCCTTGCATCCTTATAACTCTGGAATATGTGATTGAAGGTCCAACCTTGTTCTGAATTAGTCCTCACTCTTAGATGCGTGTTAACAGATATTTCTAGGCATTTATCCTATTAGTAGGAAATTACCTTGGGCCTCATATAATACCATGATTGCTTGTATTTAGTAAGCCCGTTAAGTTGCTTGAATGCTGAGTTGATTTCCAAATTAAAGCATGGTCCACTCAACCATACAATGTATGACACCTTAATTTGGGATACTTGGGATGCATGTTCCTTTAATGAGTTATTGCCATTATTTTCATTAAGTTCCATGCTTCCACGTGAAAATATATACATACGTATGTTGTTTAGGTAAACTGATTGGTTTGTTTCACCTTCTCTGCAGGGATCAAGGGGAGGTGGCTTGGGCACATATCCGACGAGGCAACTGTTTGCCAACAAACTAAAGTCAAACGTGGACTGGAAGGGTTTTGACAATGAGTGAACGTAAGAATGGAAGAATGTTTTGTTAATATACATATATATATTACACATAACGTTGGTTGCTATATATATATCTATCTATCTATCTATCTATCTATATATATATGTATATATATAATATATTAATATATATATATATTATATATATATGTAGAAATAACTCCACCATCATCTTTCACTCAACCTAAGCACTATTACAACGAGTTATGAGAGCGCTCATTATGGGATAATTGTTAAATTGCCTCCCGTTAAAACAACACGAGGATATGCATCGCACTCAAATGTGGCAAGAAGGTTATGATGGGATTAACGATGGGTGGCTGAACTAACACATTTGGAAGCAATCTCAAACCATACCTATAAAAGAAAATGTTTTGCGTTGAGGAGGTCTTCTTTGACGATCAAATTCAACTCTTCAAAGGGAATATCAAGTCGCAAAGGGAAATCGAGAATCCAAGCACGGAGAGTGAGGCATTTTTTACGGGTAGCAATTTATGTTGTCTTTTACCATCAACACATATAATAACGTAGGGACTGCATGAGACTGGTTTCATATCACAGAAAGTCAGCGATGGAGCAACGATAGCCTATGTCGATGACACTCCTTTCACGTTGAGAGCCAACCAGAAAGTGGGCAGAGTTGCCTGGTTAAGGGAGCAAATTTATAACCATGTTTTTTTGGATTGGACAAGCAAAGCTTGATACCATGAAACGTACGAGAATCCTAAAAAATTGTGTGTTTCAACCATCTGGAAAAGAAGATAATGTATAAGAGAGGATGTGCTCAATGCATGGTATCAAAGGATAAATGTGTGTTGCTTTCGACTCAAAGGTGTCATATGACTGGGTATATTTGGGTGTCAATAGAACTTGCATGCTGAAATGATGGAGCGAAGAACATTAGACGCTTATGACAACATGACAAAGGGCCAGCAAAGGAATGCATCACACATGGAAACTTTGACTTGACCATCGTAGTAGCTGGGAAGGTTGCGAATTCATATGGAATGATGCTCACATATGAGACTCTGTGACCATGCAATTTCTCCAAGTCACAGAATTGAAATTTCAGTGCCTCGAACAAAGCCAAAAAGTGTGACTTAACTCAATGCAACTCTGCGACCTCTCCCAAGTTGCTAGGTCGTAAAATCACTCCTGAAGCAGATAAAGGTTGGTGTGACTCCTCCTTTTCCGCGAATTTTGTGACTATGCGATCAATTTTCAAGTATCTCCTACAGGAAGTCACAGGGTCACAGGCGTGACTAGCCATCAGAGTCACGACTTCCAACAAAATGTGACTATGCGACTTCTAAGTCGTGATTCTGTCCACCTTATTTAAGTCTCACTTCTAAATGAGATCGGTCTACTGAGTGCCAAGGTTTTGGATCTATGACTGGGTCATCAAATACCAAAGATGAGGAAGCTATATGTGAGTGGTAATGTCCCAAATGCTAGAAGATGACTCAGAATTTAGTTTCCCGTTGTTGATTCCCATGAACCATTGTGAATTTGAGAGGAATAGTGGCTCAGTAACAGGCTGGCTACTGTTGTTGGACCTTATCCAAGACTAAAGGGAAGCTATGCATTTGGATTTTCTGTTGTGGGGGAACTTGAATAATGATGAGCAACCCATCACCAATACTCGTGAAAATGGACTCTTTCTTTCCCCTAGAATTGATCATTCATTAATTTATCTCATTTATTTCATTTTTATTGCCATATGTTTATCGTGGGTTTTAATTGATGATTATGTCCTTGTAGCATTATAGGGCATGAATGTCTCAATAATATAGATTCGCCACTAGTTGGAGAATGATTCAAGTTTATGAGGAGTATGGATCATTTTGTCCCAAAGGGTTGCGACCACAACACACCAAGACAAAGCCACACATTCATCGATTACTTAAAGTTGTCTCAACCACAAAGTTAGAAGGAGGGAGCAAGATGTTGATCTATGCAGAGGGATTACAGTTTGTCATGAGGCTTGCATGGCTAGGGTTCTCCTTTAGCAAGCTAGATGGTCCCTTGCAAGCTTCAAGAACCCCTCAATAAACCCCAAGGCACATCGCCAGAGGATTGATGAATGTGAGTAAAGCATAGTGGCAAGGAAACAAATCGGTTTCAGGACCAATCATCTGCATCATCGTGGGATATGGGCATCCAGAGGATTGATGAATGCTGGTAAAGCATAGTGGCAAGAAAACAAATCAGTTTCAGGACCAAGCATCTGCATCATTGTGGGATACACGCATCAAGCATTCTAGGGTTTCCAATAACCCTCTACATCCGTCCCCTCTCTCTTTCATCATAATGTAAATATTTCCACCATTATGGAAGCCACTATGTTGGGACTGATGTGGGCATGTAACAATGAATTTTGGCTTGAGAAAGAAGTGGGGAAGATCAAGAGACAGGGGGTAGCCAAAAGGGAATAAGGGAATGTCAAGGGTCGTGGTAGTTGAACAATCACATGACCTCTATAAATGTGTTTTCATACCTCATAGATAAATTACATTAGCACTTGAGTTGCGATGAAGGTATATAACTGATTTATGGTTGAGAGCTAGAGCCACTCTGCTCTTGGTAGCTAGTAGAGTGGATTTGCAGTGGGTCTAGGGTTTTGGCACCGTGCAACGATATGAACAGCCCATGTTCCACTATTGGGTATTGACCAATTTCATGATATGTATTTGAAGTTGCAACAATAGTAATAAGATGTTTTCTTTCATCTTTGGCACTGATTCCCATGCTTATTCATGGTGGTTGTATTATCTGTCTGGTACCTCACCATATTTTTATATGTGTTTTCATATACACAATATGTTACATACTGATACATAGTGGTTGCATGCATGATTCACTTTTGAATATGTGTTTACTTATTCCTTGCCATGTCAGTGACTTATTGTGAAGTACTTTGCAATTGACTTCTGGCATGTTCCTATTTATTATGTCTGATGGGGTTTTAGCTCACTAATCCCTCTCATCGTATATCTCTTCTTATTGTAGCTAAGACTTGTTAGCACCTCTGTCTGCAATTTGTCAATCTTGGGCTGATTTTGTTTCATCGCCCAAGAATTTTATTCTTGCCCCACTCTGACACCTTCTCATCTGATAACCAAGAGTAGAAAACATTCATGGTGGCAATCGGGCCCACATACTGGATGGGGCTCCTATCCCGAATGGTGTGATGTCTAATTGGGACCTCACACCAGGGAGACCCCTTAGTTTTTGGTGGTACATTTCGAGCCATCAACAAATTGGCGCTAGAAGGAGGGTGAGATGACACGTTGGGCCCTTGGAGCTTGCAGTTTAGTCTCATATATGTTAATGGCTCTGACCAGAATCTTGCTCCCGGGGTGTTTATCTGGTTTGTCTTATTTTCGAATTTCAATCCCCCAGGAGAAGCTCCATCACTTGTCTCAGTTAAAGTTTGATGGTGAGGATGGAACACCCAGAATCGAGCACAATTATGATTTCCTTGAGTTTTGTGAATCTTTTGAGATCGACATTGAAGAGTTTGCTTGTGTGTTTTTTCCCTTGCCCTTGAAGGTTGCGTCAAGAAATGTTGCCACACGTTGCCAGCTACGTCCATTCATTCATTCAAGCAACTCATCGGTAAGATCCAAAAAGCATTTGACAGGTACAATTTTCAAGATGTGTTAAAGAGGATAATGAGCTTAGGATGAAACCTGAAGAATCTTTAGAGGATTTTGCTTTCAGATTTTTGCATCTTTGTTTGAATTTCCTGAAAGTGATGTCGACTAGGTGTATTTGAATATAAATTTTCAACAATTGGTTCTCGTTTCTTTACAACATTTTCAACTAGAAACAAGTCCTATTTCGCATGAGTATCATCATAATTTGGAGATTACAAAGTGTCCAAATTCTACTCGTAATCTTGTTTTTCCTATCTTTATGAATCTGGAACAACCTCGAGCCTCCGAGGAAGAGATTGTTGATTGTGGGATTTCTCATCCTCCTCTTGACTTGTTACATAATAAGATTTTGGCCGTAAATGGTTAAAATGATGAACAATGCTTTCTGGGAAATGTATCTGATGGTCTCAACTCTAAATCCCTCGTACATCCTTTTGATCTTGAATCTGAAAATTACATAACATCTCTTCCCACTATGGAACCCTGATTGAGCCCATTCAACATATGTACCACTATATTTCAAGATCTCATTCACTTTCCCATGATGGCTTTGGTCTTGTCTCAAGTAAAGTTGACTATCCTATCGAATCCATGGACCTCATCAGGTCTGCAAATCTGTATTTCCCTTTTGTGAACATAAATGGGAAGGATGTGAGTCTAGGTACGATCGGTTCCCCTTCATTTGACCTTGTGCATCCATTCTACCCTGATTTAGTCCATGGGTCTCCTCCACTGGTGGTTCTTGTAGATCATTCACATCTTTATCTTTATTGTGTTGATTGCAATGATGTACATGGGGGTGATATTTCACAGTCAAGGGATTCATATTTTGAATCTCTTATGCCTGATATTTGCCACTCATAGTCTTTAATAGGTGAAGAAGAGGGCCATGCATTTCGCCCATCTCAAGTTGGTTCTCTCATTAATCCCTCTTCACTCCCAATCCATGACGAGCCTTATGTGTTAGATACCCAACTTGATCAAACTGATGGTTTTAAAAATTCTCATTTTATCGGAAATATATTCACTCACGCCTCTAGTGATTATCCTACGTATCCATCTATTGATCTTATGAAGCCCCCAGAATTTGATGACCCGCCTTTTGAACGTTTAGGGACTCATCAGGAAGTTGAGGCACTTCAGCTTCCGCTGATGGTTATGTTAGGTTCTCATGTTCCTGATGAGATCCCTGAATCAAGTCGAATTAAGGTTTCTGCACATCATGCTCCTCTCAACATCATCTTTCCAGATGCAAGCTCATCTTGGAAACCCTCTGATTCGAGCAATGTCTCTTTGAGAAAATCTTTCCATCACCTTTCAACTGATGCACACCAACCTCTATACCCTAATTTGTTTGCTGAAGGGAGTGCTTTGGGCATTGTCTCGAATCTTTTTTATTGTTTCCCAACCAATACAGTCTGTCAACATACACAATCAAATGATACCTTACAATATCCTATATGGGAAGGTGAAAATATCCCGACCTCCCCTCTGCTTGAGACCCTTTCAGTTGATTCAGTTCATTTTCGAGCACCTAAAGAATATGATCTGTCGAGCTACCAATCTATCAATATTCAGACATTAGATCCAATTTACAATATTTTCACTGAGAGTTGTCCAGTTGCAACCAACGATAACCACATACATCTACCTACAAATATTTCGAAGCTACTAATATTTTATGACGTGTCGTTTGAAGGTTTAGATATTTGTCAGGGTGATGAGGCATTTCAACTTCCGTTGGTGGCTATGTCAGGTCCTCGCGCACTGGACGAAGTCTATGAACAATTTCAAACTAGGGTTTCTGCGTTTGAATCCTCAAGGATCTCAGTTACACCCGGAAAAAGCCCCTCTTTTCAGGGTTATCAAGTTGATCATCCTTTACATCATGAGAGGGTTGCTGATCATATTAATTTGGTAGATTCCTTTGCTAGCCAACAATATCTTGCCTTACTTTATTTGGATTTAGGGTTAAGCATGAACATATGTATGTCATGGATGGATGACTATAAATTTCACGCCTGTGATTTGGTTTACTAGGATCGGGTTACGATTTTCCTTGAAAGGTATTTTCTGGCACATTTCCCTGTAAGTAGACGAGGTTTTTTCTGTTGTGCATACTTTACAGGTGAGAATTTTCTTTTTTGCACAACTATTTTCACAAATTCTAATTGCTGTCATCTTTGTTTTCGCAGGTTGGGAACTGCTGTGGTGGATGCATTGTAAGTTTGATTTCACATAACCTGACCTATGCTTTAGTTAAATTAGGATTTAGGGTTTAGATTAGTTAAGTTTTATTTTTTCTTATTAGTTGGCTCATTAGAATTTTCTTCATGATTTAAATTTGTCATGTTTCATTTTCCTTACTATAGGTAGTTAGTTCCCTCCTTGTTTATTTTACACTTATGTCCTTGCATTTGTTTAATGCTGCATGAAATCTGTGAAGGCTCTGCATGTGCATCACATTGATCTTTTAATTGCAATAAACTGACCTCTCCTGCATCATAAGCCCTGCCTGCTGCATTGCCTCATGCAACTTCCTTCTCCCTTGGCGAAACACGTGCTTTGAACCTAGCCTGGAATTTCCCTCTATGATGCATGAGCCTTCATGAACCTAAAGCTTTCAAACCTTGGGTACTGTAAATATCTTTCTCACACCTTTTTCTCTTTCTCTAGCCTTAAAGTGCATTGCTTCGACCCCTTAACACATGTTGAAACTATAAGAGAGCTCCATAGTCACCTAAACCTAGAGCTAAAACCCTAGCCCTAATGATTGTGTGAAGTTGTGATGGTTACGCTAATGGGTAGTCTCTCATAGAACCAATCATTAAAATTGCGCCCTGCATATCTCTCATACGAGTCTAATTTATTAGCAGGGAAGATACGAACATATTACTCAGGGGGAACCCTAATCAGTTTGAATGACTTATACCCTTAACCTGAAACTTGTGCTCAATGTGGTCTTGACTGTTCCAATGACTTGTGTTCTTTGATTCACTTGCTAACTGGAAATAATGTGTGATAGCTTGGCATAAGGGAAAACCTAAATCAGGATATCTCTTAGTTTCTAACAAACAAGAAACAACCTCTCTCGCTCGTAAAATAAGTTGGGATCCCTCATCCCTTGGCGCAATGAACACCCAAAAATAAGTGCAAATGCACACATAAAAGAAATGAAACCATATAAAGGGCAAAGGATCGAGAAAGGCTTCTTGCGCAAAGAGGTAATGCAACGACTCCACCGGGGTACTAACTAGGCTCGTTGGTAGCGGATTAACGTTTGTGATTTCTTAGAGTGACTCCATCGAGGTACTGTCCAGGCTCTCTTGCAATGAGGCAACACCAGAAACTTACTCTTAAAATTCTGAATATTATAAGCCCTTTGCCTTGTCCTTTACATGATCATCAACTAACGACATGTGTGGACTTTTAATTGGGTGTTTATTGACTAGCAAGACCTAGCTAAGACACGAAGGGAAGACATATTTGCAAAGGTCGAGGCAACACAAGAGGTTCCCATGGCATCTGTTCGATATTCCCTTGCATCATTATTCACGCTCGGACTACTATAGGGGTGTTAACAGAGATAGTGGATTCTACCAGTGGTTCACCAATTGTTGTAGCTGATACAACAACACCCAAATTTTTGGGCATATTCAAAATTTTGGGTACCCCACCACTCACCCCAAGCTACTAGGGCTTTGATAAGACCCCCAATCGGTTGCTTTCCCCTTGACCTTGCCTATCCAACCCCTTTGGTGCGCCCACTCACGTTTCATGCATTGCATTCACGCATCATGTTTTATCTCAGATATAGGCCTTAGGATCACCTTACGGTTTCGAAGGTTAATGGCTTCATTGATGTGTTAAGAGTCTCTCATGATTTTAAAACTCATCTTCGCATGATACACATAATGATTAGTGGATATCCTATATTTTAACAAGCATGCATTCATGGTGGCTTCCCGTAAGAGTGACAATATTAGGGTTTGGGAGAAACCCTAGATTGTCAGAAGAGTGATCCCCTCCCTGTTGTCACCAAATTCACATGTCTCTAGGGGTGCAATCTCATCGACATCACATGGCATCATCGTGGGAGTCATAACAACGCATTTTCCTCAGGCCCTTGGCGGATCCTTGACCTTAGCATGCTGATTAGGGTATGTGGCAATTATATCTTTCCCTTGCATCCTTATAACTCTGGAATATGTGATTGAAGGTCGAAGTTTGTTCCGAATTAGTCCTCACTCCCAGATGTGCATTAACATATATTTATAGGCGTTTATCCTATGAGTAGGAAATTGCCTTGGGCCTCATATAATACCGTGATTGCTTGTAATTAGTAATCCCATTAAGGTGCTTGAATGTTGAACTGATTTCCAAATTAAAGCATGATTCACTCGACCATACAATACATGACACCCTAATTTGGGATGCTTGGGATGCATGTTCCTTTAATGAGTTATTTCCATTATTTTCATTAAGTTCCAGTCCACAAATTTTCGTCAGAAACAATTCTGCAACATAGCTGATTTTAAATTAGCAATATCTCCCTCATCTGGACTCCGATTCGGCCAATTTATTTTTTTTGAATTTGGTATTTTTTTCACAAGAAATCCAGATTTGTTATTTTTTTTTTTTTTGTAAATTTTACACCAAAAATTTTAGATCTGATTTGCAAACTCATCGCCCAAAAAATTTCCTGTAAAAAAATGAAAAAAGAAAAATTCTTCCCGCTTGGCCCAAGAAAATGCTGCGTGGAGGACATAGCACATGCCTGAAGTTTGTTGAATATTTCTACAAAATTTGAAATTGAAATATGCATTAGACCCTCATTCCCATAGAACTATGACCTGCTTTGATACCACTGATCAATATCTTGAGGGGAGGCCCCCAAGATCTAAAAGATTGAAATGGATTTTGGGGGAGAGGGCCCCAAGATCTGAAAAATTGAAATGACAAAAGAAAAAAAGGAGAATGCCCAATAAACAAAACCACAATGATTTTTTTTATAAAACAGAGAGTAAATGTAAAAGCTACATTGTGGTGGACAAACTATCCTTTTAAAAAACGTGACTTGTTACTTATAGTATTTTCCAGTTACAATACACGGGTAAATTCCATGAGTGAATGAATACCATGGGTGGATGTCACAATACCATGGGTGAATGAATACCATGGGTGGATGTCACAATACCATGGGTTGATGTCACTTACAATACCATGGGTGGATAAATACCGCGTGTGGATGCCACTTACAATACCATGGGTGGATGAATAACATGGATGGATGAATACCATGGGTTGATGCCATTTTCAATTCGGATAAGTATCCAAGCATAGAGAGTGAGGCATTTTTTACGGGTAGCATGTTATGTTGTCTTTTGCCATCAACGCATATAATAACGCAGGGACTTTTTGAGAATGTTTCATATCACAGAAAGTCAGCAATGGAGCAACACTAGCCTATGCCGACGACACTCCTTTCACGTTGAGAGCCAACCAGAAAGCGGGTAGAGTTGCTTGGTCGAGGGAGTAGATTTATAACCATGTTTTTTTGGGTTGGACAAGCAAACACTGATCCCATCCAACGTGCTGGAATCCCAAAAAATTGCGTATTTCAACCATATGGAAAAGAAGCTAATGTCTGAGAGAGGCTATACTCAACGTATGGTATCAAAGGATAAAGGCGCATTGTTTTCGGCTCAAAGGTGTCATATGATTGGTTATATTTGGGTGTCAATAGAACTTGTGTGCTGAAATGTTGGAGCAAAGAACACTAGACGTTTATGACCACATGACAAAGGGCCAGAAAAGGAATGCATCACACATGGAAACTTTGACTTGACCATCGCAGTCTCTGGTAGGTCGCAAAGTCGCATGGAATGATGCTCACAAATGAGACTCTACGACCATGCAATCTCTCCAAGTCACATAATCAAAATTTCGGAGAATTGAACAAAGCCAGAATGTGTGACTTCCCTCAATGTGACTCTGCGACCTCTCCCAAGTCGCCAGGTCGCAAAATCGCTCCTGAAGCAGACAAAGGTTGGTGCGACTCATCCTTTTCTACGAGTTTTGCGACTATGCGATTGATTTTTAAGTATCTCCTACAGGAAGTCGCAGGGTTGCAGGTGTGAATGGCCATCGAAGTTGCGAATTCCAACAAAATAAGACTAATTGAATTCTAAATTGAGATTTTGTCCACCTTATTTAAGTTGCACTTCTAAATGAGATCGGTCTACTGAGTGCCAAGGTTTTGGATCTATGATTGGGTCATAAGATCCCAAAGATGAGGAAGCTATATGTGAGCGGTAATGTCCCAGATGCTAGAAGATGACTTGAAATATAGTTTCCTATTGTTGATTCCCATGAACCGTTGTGAATTTGAGAGGCATAGTGGCTTAGTAATAGGCTGGTTACTTTTGTTGGACCTTATCCAAGACAAAAGGGAAGTTATGCGTTTGGTTTTGATGTCATGGAGAAACTTGAATAATGATGAACAACCCATCACCAACACTCGTGAAAATGGACTCTTTCTTTCCCCTCGAATTGATCGTTCATTAATTTATCTCATTTGTTTCCCTTTTATTGCCGTATGTTTATCGTGGGTTTTAATTCATGATTATGTCCTTATAGGATTATAGGGCATGAATGTCTCAATCATATAGATTCACCACGAGTTGGAGAATGATTCAAGTTTATGAGAAGCATGGATCATTTTGTCCCAAAGGGTTGCAACCATAACACACCAAGACAAAGCCACACATTCATCGATTACTTAAAGTTGCCTCAACCACAAAGCTAGAAGGAGGGAAGCAAGATGTTGATCTATGCAGAAGGATTACAATTTGTCATGAGGTTTGCATGGACAGGCTTCCCCTTTAGCAAGTTATATGGTCCCTTGCAAGCTTCAAGAACCCCTTAATAAACCCCAAGGCACATCACCAGAGGATTGATGAGTGCAAGCAAAGAATAATGTCTAGAAAACAAATCGGTTTAAGGACCAAGCATCCACATTGTTGTGGGATACAAGCATAAATAATTGTAGGGTTTCCGATAACCTTCTACATCCCTCCCCTCCCTCTTTCATCATAATGTAAATATCACCCACCATTATGGCAGCCAATATGTTGGGACTGATGTGGGCATGTAACAATCAATTTTGGCTTGAGAAAGAAGTGGGGAAGCTCAAGAGTCAGGGGGTAGCCAAAAGGGCATAAGGGAACATCAAGGGTCATGGTAGTTGAACAACCACCTGATGCTTATAAATGTGTCCTCGTACCTCATAGAGAAATGAATTTAGCACTTGAGTTGAGGCGAAGGTAGATAGCTGATTTATGCTTGAGAGCTAGAGCCACTCAGCTCTTGGTAGCTAGTAGAGTGGATTTGCAGTGGGTCTAGGGTTTTAGCACCGAGAAATGATATGAACAACCCATTTTCCACTATGGGGTATTGAAAAATTGCATGATATGTATTTGAAGTTGCAACAATAGTAATAATATGTTTTCTTTCATCTTTGTCACTGATTCCCATGCTTATTCATGGTGGTTGTATTAGCTGTCTGGTACCTCACCATATTTGTATGTGTGATTTCATATACGCAAGATGTTACATATTGATACATAATGGTTGCATATATGTTTCACTTTCGAATCTATGTTTACTTGTTCCTTGCCATGTCGGTGACTTATTGTGAGCTACTTTGGAATTGACTTCTAGTATGTTCCTGTTTATTATGTCTGATGGGGTTTTCGCTCACTAATCCCTCGCATCGTATATCTCTTCTTATTGTTGTCGAGACTTGTTCGTACCTCTGTTTGCAATTTTTCAATCTTGGGCTGATTTTGTTTCACCGCCAGAGAATTTTATTCTTGCTCCACTTTGACACCTTTTCATCTGATAACCAAGAGTAGAAAACATTCATGGTGGCAGTTGGGCCCACATACTGAATGGGGCTCCTATCCCAAATAGTGTGAGGTCTAAT
The DNA here is from genome assembly GCA_000404065.3 of Pinus taeda. NCBI lineage: Eukaryota > Viridiplantae > Streptophyta > Pinopsida > Pinales > Pinaceae > Pinus > Pinus taeda. The sequence continues at coordinate 20,605 of APFE031735998.1, read as the reverse complement.
TGGGACCTGACACCGAGGAGACCCCTTAGTTGTGGGCGGTACATTTAGACCCGTCAATAGTTGGTCAAATAAGTATCTCAATCCACTATGATCACTCATCAAGATGAACCTCCTGCCAATAATATAGTGTCTCCAAGATTTATTTCTTACATCAGAACCCCACCAAGTCCTCTCTTGCAAGCATCTGTACATACCACAAACTTTTTTTCCTGGTCTACAATATTTAGAAACTGTAGCATTTGTAAGAAATTGCTTCAACTGATCAAAAATCATAGCACATTCCTCTGTCCATTAAAATTTATTTCCTTTTCACTACAATGATGTAATAGGATAACAAACCCGCAATAATTTCATGATGAACCTCCTATAATAACTTGCTAAGCCCATGAATGATCTGACCTCATCCACATTCCTAGGAGTTTCCCATTCCATGATAACTCTGATTTTTCCAGATCCACTATTATGCCTTCCTTGGAAATCACATGCCCCAAATAATGGACCTATGTTTGAAAGAAACTATATTTACTAAGCTTGGAATACAATTGATGCTCTCTCAAAAGTTTTAACACTGTTGCCAAATGTTTTGCATGCTCTTCCTCATTCTTAGAATATATCAATACATAATCAATTAATACAATCAAAAACTTGTCTAGATAAGGACGCAACACACTAGTCATAAAACACATGAAATTTTAAGCTTTTGTTGCCTTATTTTGGAAAAATATAGTTTGGATTATCCACAAAATTATATAAATATTGTCGACGTTTGACTCTTCTTTAAATCTCTCACTTTCTATCTTGAGGATGGATCCCCTTTGGGATTTGAAATGTTGACAAGATTTATATAGAACTGTGGATAATCCAAACTACCTTTTTCCACATGAAATTAGCTGGAGCATTAGTCAAACCAAAAGGAACTACAAAAAACTCATAATGCCCATACCCAGTCCAGAAATAAATCTTGTAAATGTCCTCTTCTTTGATGCATACTTGATGGTATCCTAATCTCAAATCAATCTTCGAGAATTCCATTGCTCCCTTCAACTACTCAAACAAGTCATCGATCCTTAGATAAAGATACCTATTCTTGGTGGTTACCTTGTTCAACTGCCTGTAGTCAATGCAAAACCTGAGAGTACCATCCTTCTTCTTCGGAAACAACACTTATGCACCCCAAGGCGACACAATTGGCCTAATATATCCCTTGTCCAACACTTCCTTCAAATGAAACTATAAAACCCTCCTTCCACATCTACCTAAGCAACCAGCCAGCCGGGGTAAACATGAGACGAGAGGCCAATATGATATGATTCGACCTCCTAAGTCACTTTAAGTAAGTGGAATTGAAGGAGACACACCATACATACATTAATCATCAGCTATAAGATCCTTAAGAACCAATCCAATACTTTATATAGCTTGCCTTGGGGTCCCACTGAACTTTTGGACAACTTAAGCCTCAGCCGCTCTCATACTATAGGCATGAGGGTGACCAAAAACTCAAATTATCTTTCATAGGCTTGCCTGATAGTGACCAAAGACCAAATTTGTCAGTGCTATGCCAACAAATTCAAGATTTGAGCCGCTTTTTCAGGCACAGAGCCCAGGTCATAACCCATAATTGAACCATCTCTTTAAATCAGTAAAATAACACAGAATGATAGTACTAAGGAAAATACTTGTTCTAGACCTTGACTGGAACCCTACTAGCCATGATGGGCATTTCGTCAAACATATCGCAAATATGTAATGTACAAGTGTAAATAATAGTTTTGAGAATAGGGGTCTCATACTTAGTTGAGAATCACTAAGAGCCATTGATGCCTCAACACATCAACTACCATTCCATCCATTAGGTCATAGATACATTGATCATTCAATTACAAGTAAAAACATAATGAGATCCACACATGGATGCTGTGATAAAACACATACATAATCAGCATAATAGCAACAAAAATACTCATGAAAGTACAGTCTTATAGACGACATATAATCCATCGAAATTCTCATAGAAAACCAAGGAGAAATAACCTTTCATTAATGATGCAAAATCCAAACCCAAGATGAGAATTCCACGTTCCACCCAATCATAGAATGGATGAGCCAAATCTCTCTTCCTCCATTCACCCTCGTGCCATATTCCAGGCATGAATGTGGGAGTTCATAGAAAACATGAATTAAAACTCATCGAGGGCTTCGAGGTTCCATCCACTTCAACCCATCAAACAGTGATTCCACCTCACGGTTAGACATCACAAAACCATCATCAAATTGGTCTCCATCCAAGCCTTTCAGGGCTTCCAAAGCTTTTGTTCCAACCAAGGCTTCCAGGACTAGTAACTCAACCCACAACTGCCGCTAGGCTTCTAGAGCGTTTTTCCAACCAAGGCTTCCAGGACTAGTAACTCAACCCACCAAGGGCTTCCAGAGCATTTGTCCAACCAATGCTTCCAGGACTAGTAACTCAACCCAAGCTTTTACAGGGCTTCCAGAGCGTTTGTCCAACTAGGGCTTCCAGTAACTAATAACTCAACCCAAGCTAAGGAAACATGAGAACCAATCAAAAACGAACAATGAAAGTAAACCCACAATCAGCATGGCTATCCAGGAAATGGTAAGGCTAGGAAATCCACTGTCAATCCAAGCAATCCTCCATGCCAATGACATATCACAACCAAGAAACGATATGCATGTGTCATGCATTCCAAAACTAGTGAAGGAAACATATATGAATCTCGGTACCTGCAAGAAAATCTGATGTAGTTGTTGATCCCGATGCCTTCTTGCACTTCCCTTCTCTTCCCTTGCCTTCTTGCTCCACCAAGAATGCTCCAAGAAAACTCTAAGTATCCAAGAGTATGAGAGAGAGAGAGAGAGAGAATAATGAAAGAGCTCCAAAACTAAATTGACAAAAGGTTACCAATTGATCCTCAGAAGCCTTTTTATGAATGCGGCCTCTATTTTCTTCATTTTCCATTATTTTCCTTCATTTTCCTCCTCACATGCAACCTGTGACCTTTCACCTCCTTTTTCTCCTAATTTCCATCATTTTCATAAATAAATGTGCCAAAAATTCCATTTTTCCTTTCCAAAGCCTTAGTCATTTCCTTTGTCAATTTCCTTAGCCATGACTAATCCAAGTGATCCCCATCACTAGGATTCTGCCCAACATTTAGCTTGGAATAAGTGTCCCATCATCCGTGGTTATTATTTTTCCTTTATTTACTTTTATTACATGGAATTTTCACTAGGGTTGTTACAAAACCTCCCCCTTGGGGAACACTGTCCCTCGGTGTTCAACAACGTCTATAACCACAAAAATGCTATACAAAAATATACACTACCGATGGAGCTTTATAAATTAGCTCGATGCAATATTTACGATGATCAACCTGCTAAGAAGCAAACCAACATGAAACACAACAACTTAACATCATAATGCCATGACACCCATACCGCTTATTGGAGATTTATAACATAGCTCATGGTGATATTTACATCCATATACATATTTACATAAACCAACATCATCAAAACATATACCAAAGCATATAACAAAATACCAAGCCAAAACTTCTTTGCCTCAACCAAGAAACAAAGAAGGATAGATAGCTTGCGTCTAATCCACCATCTCCCATGTAGCTTCTTTGGGCCCAAAGTGATTCCACTGCACCTTAACTTTCTTGATTTCTCGGTTCATGAGCATGAGAACCTTTCTCTGTAATATACACTAAGGCTTCAACTAGAATTCTCCATTTGGTTCCACCTGCAAAAAGACCAGTCAATCACATGGTCAAAATCCTTAACATATTTCTTAAGCAAAGATACATGGAAAACATCATGGAATTTCACCGCCGGAGGTAGTGCAAATCTATAGGCTACTAGCCCAATCCTCTCAATGATACTAAAGGGTCCACAAAACCATGGTTCCATCTTGGCACATGATCCAATCCACAAGGAGCTCTTATTTGGTTTGATGCACAAGTACACATATTCCCCAACCTGGAAATCCTTGAACAACTTGTTCCTATATGCATAACTCTTCTTCCTATCCTGTGTTGCCTTTAGGTTCTTTTTGATCACATGCATTTCATGTTCCATGTTTGGTCACATATTTGGTCTAATCAATACCCTGTTAACCAGATCACTCCAACTAATGGGAGTGTTACAACTCTGTCCATACAATGCCTCAAAGGGACTCATTCTCAAATATTTATGATACCCATTGTTGTATGCGATCTCTACCAATGGATGGTACTATTCCCACTTTTTCTATTGATGCATCACATACATCCTATCCATGTCCTCCAATATCCTGTTGACCCTCTATGTATATCCATCTGTTTGCGGATGATAAGTCGTACTGAAAGCCAACCATGTGCCCAAACCTGCAAATAACTCCTTCCAAATCTTGGAAGTGAACTTCACATCCCTGTCTGACATAATCTTCTTCAGGACACCACGCAATTTGACCACATATCAAATAAATATCTATGCTACATCACTAGCTGAGAATGTAGACTTCACCAGAATGAAATGTGCAACCTTTGTTGACCTGTCCACAATAACCACAATGGAATCATGTTGTCTCACTGTCTTCATTAAAACTATAATGAAATCCATGGAAATAACCTCCCATTTCCACTTTGGAATCAAGATCAACTATAATAGTCCACCTGGATGCTTACATTCGAATTTCATTCGCTGACAATCAAAACATATAGCCACGAACACTGCTACATCCCTCTTCATATTCAGCCAATAATAAAATCTCTTCATTGTTGTCAGTGTCTTTTGATACCTTGGGTGACCGGAATACAGTTTCGTATGAAACTTCCTCAAGATCACCTTCTTGAGCTCACTGTTATCCAACATATATATCCTGTCTCGAAACCTGACCAATCCATCTGCTGTAAGACAATAATCCATACCTTGTGCACTTGCACCTATACCTATGCCTGTACCTGTACTTCCACCTATACCTGTACCACTACATGTACATGTACCTATACATGTAATATCACTTGTACCTATATCAACATCCTGCTGCAACCTGTGCATAATCTCCATATACCTGACATCCTGCTGACTTGCCTACAAGATCCTATCTTGTAAGTCTGTCCCATAGGAGTTCATAACTGCCAATCGATTTACCTATACCTGTCTGCTGAGAGCATCTACCACCTTGTTCTATTTACCTTTGATGTACTTGATCTCAAAATCAAAATCGATTATCGTGGCCAACCATCTATCTTTCCCGACGTTCAGATTCGGCTGATCGAACAAATACCTCAACCCAATGTGATCACTTGATCCGGATTTAAACAAGAATGCAATAAAATACAGAGATAACCATATACACAAAGATGCAGTGGAAATAATGCTTCATTTCATTAATGGAAAATACTGAAATATGCTTACAACCAGAATTGGAAATAAACCAGCTAGGGCGATGGTAGCTTATCTATGAGAAGAGATGTGCGGCTACATGCCTCTGAAACTATTTCCGAACTGTGTTACACATGAGGCTCGAAGGCCTATTTATTGTTGAGAAACAATGGAAAGCCTTCACATTCCAAAACCTAACCCCAGAAGATGAAACACCAAATTGTGGGCCCCGTTTGGGGGTAAGTTGGTACATCAACTTCCCGGGTTCATAACTTTGGCATATGATCTCTCGTTTGAACACGTACAATAACTCATTAGAAAGATCTATTCAAGCACTATCATTGTTGGAATGGGAAATCATTCGGTCCATTCCATGGACCCATGTTGCCCCTGGATTCCCCAAAAAAACGTCCGTTTAGGGCCTCAAAACGGCTCCGGAAGTTCAAGACCCGAAAAAACTGCTAAAAATAGTAAGTTGTGCTACAATTAAGGAAACTGAAAAATGTTGAGAGAAACAATGATGGGGGTCTAGATGGACTTGGTAGGTGGCCACCAATATCCACCTGGATCATTCCTCCCCCCTTAGGAAGCAATGGTCCCCATTGCGTTGAGTTCCTCCATCTGCCTAACTTGTCTTGCAAATCTCTAATGTGTCCCAGTAATGGTGGGAAGCATGGTCGACGACGGTCCACATTGAACAGTTGGTGTAGGCGAAGGAATGGAGGAATGATGTGCTTCAAAGCATTGTTGCACGTAGCCTTGGTACTGGTGTAAGGACCATGTCGGAGTGGTCTGGTCACAGAAAGTGGGATGCAATAGTGGATAATTCTACGGAGAAGAAGATGAGAAAAGAGGAGATCAAGCTAAAAGTTGAAGAGTTAGAAAGGTGAATATAATATAATATCCATTGAACATATAATTCTGCATATGGATTAACTGATTAAAGGACATTAACATGCACTTCAAACTTTTGATCATAGGATTAAACACACATCAAAGGTCATGAAGGCTAGATTAGAAAATGTTGGGTCACACAAAATTGGCCTTGGAAGTTATGTTAAAAAAGGGAGATACATAAATAGTATAACTTAAGAATGGTCATTATTGAATTTTTTTGATATAGTTAAAATATCTCACTAATTAATTATATTACATTATGACATGTAATCAATAAACTATGGAATTATTCCCATTCCATATTATCTAAAGGTCACCTTGAAAGGGAAATATAAATCCTTGGTCAAAATGAAGAAAGGTTGGACACATAATACTTCTAGTATAAATGAGGAGGTGAATGAGTTAGAAATTTTGAATGGAAATGAGTTTAGGGTTTTTAGATTATAAACCATTATATATATATATTTTTTTGCATAGAATGGGTAAGGGTTTTCATATTAATAAACCTAACTTAGGGACCATAACCCTTACATAACATTTTTGATACAAAATTCCTGATGACAGAAGACTGTTCAAAAAAGGTTGCAAGCTCTAGGGGTGCTCTAGGGTTGTTGATCCATATTAAAATAAAAACATTAACACCGCAGACTCTACAAAAAATACCAAGTATTAAACAAAATTTACATAACACCATAAAAAAAATATGCACAGGATGCTAACCAGAACCTTGTGTCCTTAAACTCAACAACAATTATTGTCGTCAAAACCGTTTCTTCTGAGTTGACAAGTTCGTTTTCCTCCAGCTATGATGTTGGTACCTTCATCACTCGAAGATAATTGCACATTTCCAAATCTTGAGACTTTCATAGCAGCCATATGAACAATAAGAGCACACACTTCCTCACTAAGACCTTCAACCACTTGTTCCATTTTTTCCTGATGATGAAGCAACTTAACTTCCAAGAAGAGTTAGAACGAAATCTTCTACCTTTCAACCATATTTTCAAGCTTTTTAATGGAAACTAACAGAACTTAAGAAGAGTCCAAAGGCCTATCAAGCATAAGGATGGCATCAACATTTCCTGAGGGGATAAAAGAATTTTCCATTGCATAGCATAGACCAGACACCCAATTGTATAACTCATTGACCATGAAAAAACCAACTTTATAACCAAGATGAAACGAGAACACAATGATACTTTGAGGAACTAAGGAATTTGATCTATAGGCAAAGATATAGCCATTCCATGAGCCAAACATCATTAGTAAATCTAGATCCATTACCCAAAGATCAGTCAGACAGAGAATTGGTAGGTGAGGAATCATGTCAGACGTCTGTCTTAATTTCATTCTTCTATTTGAGGTCCTAGAATCTGTAGCTGAGACAATACACCCCATATCCCACTCGAGGGAGATAAAATAGATAATACACCACTCCATTGAATCAGATGAAGATACCTTCCACTTATGAGCCCAATTAAGGAGGTAGTGAGAGAGCATACGTATTCATGGAATGAAACGGGAAAATTGGTGGAGCCCAATACCCATTCTTTGCTGAGAACATGCCACTTTGCAAGGGAATGACAAGGAAACTAGCTATGTATCCATTTCATAAACATCCTCGGGCTTATGCGAATCATATATCTAATGTTTGAGGTTTGAATATATTTTTAAGACACAGTAATGAGGAAGAAAAATTCCCCCATCCATCAGAATATAATTTGAGACTTTCATAATCATTACGGAATTAGAGAGATATTGAGACTATTGTCCACTTCAAGGCTCCTTTGCTCCATAGTGGAACCATTTTTGGCTAAAATCTTCGCTACTGGGTTTAGAGGTTTGAGAGTATAGAAAATTTCCAAAATTTTCAAATTGTGAGACAGAAATAAGCACCCTTTGATTCATGGGAGGGAAATCTGAACATATTTCTTCCCTAACCTTCGTCATTTGGTGAATCTCCAAAAAATATCAGGCTTGAAATTTTCTTTTCTATGGCCACCTCCAGGCCTTTCCATAATGCAAGATATTCCTTCATATTGTAGGTCAATGTGCCTAGACCCCAAGAAAATTACATCAATATTGTTCCATGAGGGCTATAAAGAACCCCTCCCACTCCCGCCTCCCCTAATAATTATAAATGTTATTATAGGTGCATGAAGATTTTGTTATGGATGATGGACTTGTTTTTAAGGCTATTGGTTGTGATCAATTGTTTTGCAAACATCTCACAAAAAGATAGATGAATGACTTAAAAAGTATCCTCTTTGAGGGGGGAGCCTCCTTTAAATTACATAAATGAACAATTCTTGGATGATTCAAATGAAAATACCTCCTTTGTATATATAGGAGTCTAAGGGGTCACAATATAATCATAGCCTACATACAAATAATAATGTAAGGGCACAAAAATAACAATATGGGGGCTACATGGGCACAAAAATAAAAATAAGGGGGCTACACTAGTATTATAGGGACCTAACATGCCCCTCTCCTTCAAAAAAGTGTTGTCCTCAACACTTGAGTAGTTATGGATGCTTTTGTATAAAATTATCATCCTCCCATGTGGCATCTTCAGTGGGTAAGTTCTTCCACTTAATGAGATATTATGAAATTGATTGATTCCGTAGCTGTCCAATTCTTGTTTCCGTGACTGATTCGGCCTCAAACATGATTTTTCCTTCTTCGTCAAGTTCTGGAAACACTGTTTGAACTAGAATCTTATCACCAATAACCTTCTTTGAGCATGAAACATGGAAAACTGGGTGTACTCGGGAAGATGCAGACAACTCCAATTTGTATACCATAGTACCAATATTTTGCAACACCTTGTAAGGACCGTAGTACTTGGGTGATAATTTATTATCCTTCTTAGCTTGCTTGGGAGACATTTTTTTGTATGGTTGTAGTCATAAAAATACCCATTCATCTACATCAAAACTTCTTTCATTGTGATGTTGATCTTCTTATTTTTCATTCGATTCTGTGCCATAGTGAGTTTATCCTTTAAAAGTTGGAGAACTTGTAGTTGATGCTCGATGTGATCTTCCACTGCTTGAACCTTAGATTATTCTCTTAAAGGTGATGTGATGGATGGTGGATGATATCCATAAAGTACCATAAATTGGGTAATTTTTGTTGCAGTATAAAAGGAAGTGTTATACTACCACTCAACTAGAGGTAACCACTTGACCCATTGTGTTTGTTTATCAAATATAAAGCAACAGAGATATCCTTCCAACATTTGTTCACTATTTGAGTTTTCCCATCAGATTGAGGATGATAAGATGAGCTATGAGCTAATTGAGTACCAAGTCAAGAAAATAATTGTCCAAAAATTTCTAGTGAAAATGGGATCTCTATCATTTATTATAATATTTCGGTTTCCATTAAGCTTTTGAATTGTTTCCATAAACGCAGTAACAACTGTATTGGTTTTAAAAGGGTGATATAATTCAAAAAAGTATGCATACTTGGTAAGTCTATCAACTACCACCATGATGACACTCTTTCCTTTAGACTTGGGTGAACTTGTGATAAAATCTATTGAGACATGCTCCCAACGCTGACTTGGAATGGCTAAAGGTTGTAACAAACCGGGGTCTTAATTGTCTCAACTTTATTTTTTTGGAAAACCAAACATTCTTCCACAAACTTCTGAATAACATATTTAAGGCCATCCCAAAAAATTTCCTTCTTTGCCCCATTGTAAGTTTTTAAAAATCCCAAGTGCCCTCCTAAGGGAGAGGTGTGCAATTCCAAAAGAATATTTTGTTTGAGTTGGGAATTATTACAAAGATAGAAGTGATATTTGTACCATAATGAATCATTTTTCCAACTAAATGTATCATATGTACTAGGATCTTGCTGCAACTTTTGAATGAGTGATCACACCTCTTCATCATTCTTCCATTCATCCCTTGCTTTAGTTATCCACTCATGCTGGATAATAGAAATGGCACAAAGAAATGCTTCCACATCCTCATCCTTTCTTGAGAGTACACCTGCAACAACATTTTGCGTCCCTTTTTTGTAGATGATTGCAAAGTCATAACTCAACATCTTTGTCACCCATTTTTATTTCTCTTCTGAAGATAATCTTTGTTCCAAAAAGTATTTAAGGCTATCATGATTTTTTTTTTACCTTGAAGTGTCTTCCTATTAGGTAAGGTCGCCATTGCTTTAGCGCATGTAGTATTGCCAACATTTCCTTCTCATAAATAGGTTTGTTTAAATACTTTCCTTTGATTGGATGACTTTCAAAAGAAATGGGTCTTCCTTCTTGCATTAAAACAATGCCAATTCCATTTCATGAGGCATCACATTCCACAATAATTTTTTTTGTGAAGTCTGGCGTAGCTAAGACCAGTGCTTGGCACATTGCCTCTTTAAGATCTTAAAAGACCTTCGTTGCTTTTGGAGTCCATGAAAATGCATATTTCTTCAGTAATGATGTTAGAGGTGTCGCTATCTCCCATGCTTCTGAACAAACTTTCAATAATACCATGTCAACCCGAGAAATCCTCGAAGATGCTTTATTGTTGTTGGGATTTACCATTCCTTAATGGATTTAATTTTGTTAGGGTCTACCTTAACACTTTCACGAGATACAATATGACCCAAATATTCCACCTCATGTACTCCAAAGAAACATTTGGAGGTTTTCTCATATAATTGTTTCTCCTCCAAAAGTATGAACACCTTGTCAACATGTTGAACATGATCCTTCCAAGACTTTCTATAGATTAGTATATCATCAAAAAATAGTAACACAAATTTTCTAAGGAAGGGTTTGAAAATGGAATTCATCAAACCTTGAAATGTGGAAGGTGCATTATTAAGGCCAAAAGGCATGACCAATAGTTCACCAAGATTTCGGCTCCATGTTGTCTCAATTTCAGCTTCTTAAGCTTCGCAGAAAAAAGTTATAGAGAAAATTCCACGATGACCTATTTGAAGCAGCGAAACCCTAGAATCCAAAGCTCTGATACCAAATGTTATGCAACTAGCTCACAAAAAGATAGATCAATGACTTAAAAAGTATCCTCTTTGAGGGGGAAAGCTCCTTTACATAACATAAATGAAAAATTCTTAGATGATTCAAATGACAAGACCTCCTTTGTATATATAGGAGTCTAAGGGGTCACAATATAATCAGAGCCTACATAACAATAATAATGTAAGGGCACACCAATAACAATATTGGGCTTCTATGGGGCACAAAAATAATAATATGGGGGCTACATGGGCACAAAAATAACAATAAGGGGGATACATTAACAATAAAAATAAGGGAGCTACACTAGTATTATAGGGACCTAACATCAACCAAAGGTTGACCTTCCAACTGTGTCTATTTCATCATGTACATTGTTGAGGTGACTTATAAATTATATTATTTAAGTTCATACAATATGAATGAGGTGACTTATAAATTGTTTTCTTTAATTTGAGATGTGGGTGTTACTCACCTATGTGCACAAGGCATCTTTTTGATTCTCAACAAACACTTCTAGTAAGATAAGAAGACCATTAAGAAGATGATATCGACATTAGAATTGTGGACCTTATGAGACCAAAAAGCATTGGAGGAAATAGTGTAGAATTCATGAACATGTTATAGGAATGACATGGATTGCCATATAATTTTTACATTTTATGATATTTTATGTTAACTTTGATTGTTATATATGATGTTTTTATTTTATGTTTGCCTCTTTTCCACTATAATGTGTATGTGCTTTGTTTACTATTAAAATTGTGTATGGAAAAATAAGAGTGATGTGAGGGGGTGGGGGTGACAAGACATATGAGCTCGACTTTCTTATGGTTAACTAGCATCAGAAGTAGATTACAAAGCATTCTTTAAGGTATGATAAACTCAAGGTAGTAATTGAATTTCCACATCATGATAATTTTTTTTGTTATTTATTTCTCAGTAACACGCCTATGCAGGCCCACCCAATGGGGCCACAAGCCCAACCAAATCCATAGTTAGGAGCCTCACCTTCATGGACCCAAGGATAATTGAACTTGTGCCTCATGAAAAAGGAAGAACGACTTGGCAGGGGGGGCTTCAAGCAACTAGGCTACCCATAATGAGATCAACAAATTTTCATTGAGTTTTTATGTTTATTTCTTTCCTATATATCAAATGAAATGGTAACCAATTTTTTTCATTTCTGTAGCAGGTCTGAGTAGTGGTGTTTAGTCATGACCTCTACAATGACTATAAATGACGATAAAAACACTTTGGTTGAAAACTTGAATAGAATATAGAAATCCTTCAATGAGTATTTTGGAAATATTCTCCATTGACTATTGCCTTTGATTTTGGTAAAATTGTAGCCTTACCTTGTGTTCATTTGGACTACACAAAAGGAAAAATAAATATAAATTTAAATTGTAGTGCAAGTTTATAAGGAAATATAAACAATTTTACTTGTGTTTCTATTTGTTTCTGATCTTGTTTTCCTTGGATTTTGCAAGTTTGGCTCATGTTGGCATATCATGACTAAGAATGGCGTCTTCCTGGTCATCTTGATAAGTATTTGGAGGTTCTTCTTACTTTTTTCTTCATTGGGATTCTATTTCTTCAATAGAAAAATATTATTTTTATTGGAAGCTTGATAAGTTATGTTTGAGTTGGTAGATGAATAATACATTGAGATGAAATATAACCTTTCAAACTCATAGATAATAATTTATGTTTCTTCATTTAGAGATTAATGTCTAAGGCTGTGTCAAGGCTTATCTAGATTGCTAGAATGAAATCAATATTTCAAAAACTGAGTGGAAGTAAAAGGAACACTACCACACCTATAAGCTAACCTTTAAACTTAGTTTTGTTTCCATTGCAAGATGTCCAACAAGAAATGGTTTTGATGTTACAAGTTGTTTTGAGTTCATAAAAAATATTATTATTCTTTAAAGAAGTAAAGATTTGACCCAAAAGTTATAGATCCTAGTGTTAATGTTGATGAAATGTTGAAGGATCTTCATAAAATTAGTTTTGATGAGGCTTTGAGAAATAATTTGGCAACTATAGGGGCAAAAAATAATGATGAAGCCAAATAAGTGGTGGTATCTATGGAAGGGTTAGGAAAGAATTGAAAGGTGGTCATCAATAGAGTAAAATTAAAGGATATTATTGAGTTACTTATTCAAAGTCTTCAATTGGCTAAGAAAAGAAATTAGAAAATTGCATGCTCAAGATTATTCCAAGTTTGTTAGTGAGAATATTAAGGAGAATTATTTGCAAACACAAAAGGATTGAAAATGGTAGTAGTTCAAGATCTTATGGAAAATTTAACATAGCCAATATAATATGCATCATAAGTACCACAAATGTACTCATCATGACATGTTACTCAACAAATCCATCATGTCTCATCATAATCATACTCACACCCACATCATGTCTCATCATATTCATCATACCCATAAATTACTTAATCCATGTTTGTAGGTTTTAACCCTGTACAGAAATTACCTGCTTACAAATTCTAAAACAAAGAAAATAAACAATGCGAGAGCATAACACATAAAACACATATGCACAGAGATTTTCCCCTGGATCAAAAAACCGGGACTACCAGCTTGATTTTTCATTATGTTCCTTTCAATGTTACAATACATATTTATACATGCCGAAGCATCCAATACCATGGACTAAAAACCATCGCGTCCAAAACCATGTACTGAAAACCATAGGTAGGTTCACCCAACCTGATATCGGGTCCAATTTTTTTTTTCCCGGGGCACTGCCCCGGACCCCGTAGAGGGGGGCTACCCACCCCCCTCAAACCCCCTAGATAGGGGGGGTTGCCGCCTCCCTTATGACCCCCCCGCTACACAATCAGCGCAACGAAGGGGGGGCTCCACCCCCCCTCTAACCCCCCGGTTCACTACATCGGTTAGTCGTGGAAAGAATATAACACAACCCAACATGAATTAATTACAGAAATTGCCTCAATTTCAAGTACAATTTAACTTAATAAATTTATGGCCAGCGTTTTATATTAGGGGTTTAGAGAACATGGAATAACAGCAGAATTTGATTTGCATTCCATACATGCTAGAAGCAAGGAAAATTTTGAGGAGTTTGATTTTTCAGTTTGTTGCAGTTCAATCTAGGGCCATTCATTTACAGATGTTGTTCCCGAGGTCATTTTTTTTATGAAGTTGCTCAGAGGTCATTTACATTACGACGTCTATCATTTAAGACACCAGGGTAAGCATGGCTCCGTAATTCTGGCGGCTTATTAGAAGGGAATTGTGGGAGCTGTGCTTATGTTTTCTTGACTGAAATTCATAATTCTGTCAATTGATCTCCGTTTATTGCAGTTCACCCTATCATTAATTATAGGACTTCTCTGCTTTAATTGACGGACTTCTCATCTCGGTTGGCCATGATGTTAAGTATTTTTAGTCTCAGGCCGATGAGGGTTAAAGATCAATGGGCTGGGTCACTAAAGGCCATCTTCTCTATTTTAAAGGCTCTGTTTTTGTCCATGGTGGACTCTCTGTGGTTTAGGCACTTACGTACTAAAAGTTATTTTTCCGTGGCCTGAGTTCTTAGTTCGAGCCCCGCTGATTGTTTGCCTTGTCGTATGTGTTGGTTTAATTGTTCATTGCATATTGTGCTTCTGCTCGTTAATCTTTTTTCGGTGGGCAGGGCTCTGTTTGGTAGTCTAACGACTGACTTGCACAATTTTTTGATACTATCTGTTATGGCTATTCTGTAATTGGTGTGGGGTATGATACTTTGGTTTTGCTAGCCTTCACATCATTTATTGTCGCCTTGTTTTCGTATTTCTATGCTTGGAATTTTTTTTCCAGCTTGGAAGTTACTGTCTTTTTTATACAACTTTTAAAACCCACTTTCTTTCTTTTACACAGGAACAGAATGAAACAGGAAGCGGAAGGTTGCATCTGTGCAGGTCCTTGCATTCGTTGTAACTAACCCTAAACTCTGGTCAGATCGGGTTCTGATTTAATTTTCTTTTGATTTAACAGTATTGGACATGGAACAATTTATTTAGTTATATATCTCACTCATCATTAGGGACCAAAAAGCTATAAGAATGGTTTCATCTTTTGATCTTCAATGAAACTAGTCCATTTCCTTATCTTTTCTATAATCTGAGCCACAAATATACTTGAATAAGTTCAGATAGAATGGTCTGCAACATTGAGGGTTTTGTTTCCCTTGACATGTATTGTACACTTCAATGGAACTATTCCATATATTTATCTCTGGAATGGTCTAAACCACAAGTATAATTAAACAAATTCATTTATGAGGGGTATAAATTGGGGATATTGTTTCCCCTAACAAAAATTACAATGGTAACATAGTTACAATAAATATTTGAAAAGAAAACCTAAATATACACTTGCAATAATGCAACCTTAACAATATTAATCATGTAACATTGATCAATTGTATACTAAATATGTAATTGGTTTATATCAACATTGAAATATGTAAATATATGTTTTGAAGTGCAACTAGTGAGGTTAATGGATTGTTGTTTAACATAGCTTTTAGAGGAATAGTTCATTTGAACACATATTTGTAAGTTAATACTATTTTAGTTTGGGGTAAGTAAAGACAAAAATTATATTTCTATTTCTATTGCAATTAACCTAAATTTGAGTATCTTTTAATGAAGTTCTTGGATTCCATGTATCTAATAGAAAACTCATAGACAACCTACCATGAAACCCCTAGAACAAAATGATCACAATGAAGCCTAGATGAACAAAATTTCCCATGGAGAAAATATTTATTTATAAATGTAAATATTTATTTTTGATAGTTATTGGAGTACAACCACTAATTCCTATCTACCTACCTCTCCTTATCTTGGTTGTCATTGAACCTATTGACATATCTACTAATGCAATTTCTTTTCTCCATATTTCGAGGTTTGCTTTGTTGGGTTGTGACTTGATTGCTAATTGGAAAAGTAAGATCATATCAAAAGCTGGATTTATATGTATCTTTCTTTTGTTTTGATTGAGTACCATCATTGTTTAAACAAGTGCATTTTGTGTTATGCTTACATCCAGTCCTTGCTCCTCCCTTCTCTGATGTTCATCTCTATATCACCATCACTAATTTAGATTATGCTATGTTTAGTATGATATGTTTGAATTGTTGAGCCTTCCTCCTAAATTAGGATTGTCTTGATAGATTTCTTCTCATGACCTTCATACAACATGAAAATAGTTTGATTAAGGCATTTGTTTCCAAGATGAGGTTCACATCTAGCATTCACAATCGAAGATACAACATAGTGATTGTTGGATCCTTGTGTCCTATTGGATTGAGGTGTGCCCAAAACTCTTGCCATGATATGAATCTGGAATGGTTCAACTCTTTTCATATCAACCAAACTGTTTAGTAACATACTTGAGCCTATCGTTCTAAGGTGATGACGCTAACCTTGAGACACCTTAACTATAATCTTTTGTAGATCTTTCCTCTTCCAGCAAGAAGCAAATTCTGTCATGATGAGATAATTTCCTTTTGTCTAGAGGAGTCTCCACTCCAATATTTGGAAGAATGTTGACTTCCTTGTGTTGTGATGCATAAAGAAGAGGAGCTTTGTGGGATAGAGCCTATTATATTTGAACCAAATTTGGAGGATGTTGTAGATGTGACAGCAGAAGAGGATGAACTTGGGATGATTGAACCAAACCAAGTTGGACCAGATTTGTGCACGTTACAGACATTGGAGGAAGGAGGCACTCACATGGAGAGACCTCATGAAGATGTAAGTATTGTTGTTATTTATGTTTCATTGAGGATTTTGGAGGATGGGTCATATGTAGGGATGGGAAAAGGAAGTTTTCCAATGCAATGGACAACCTTACCATGGATGATTACAATGAGACCTTGTGCATTGGGCAGTAAGGAGCATTAGTTGTTGTAGGAATTTTTGGGGTAGTTTGAGACCTTATGGAAAAAGTTACTCCACATCTCCTAGTGTGGTGAAAGCTTATTAGGTTCAACATTATAAACACACAAAAAATTCCTAGATATGTTTTATGATTCACTTTTAAATTTTCCTTTGCACCATCTTCTAATCATCTCATTGCTTCTTTCGAAATTACAACCACTTCTTCTCAAACCACCATCAATCCACTCCCTATATTAGTTAGCTAATGGAAGGTGAGAAAGATTTGAATCGTAGATTCTTCCACCTGGTTACTTAACATACACAAATAGGGGCCTTGGAATCTTCTTTTAATCAGATTGTCCCAATTAACAATTCCTCATTAGTATAATAGCCAATGAAAAGAAGTATTTTTTGGCCATGCTCGTAAGTTTTGTATCTTATTTCAAACTTGTTTTTTATTATTTAATGCTACTTGGATAAGGATGTTCGTATATGCTTATATTAAATAGTAGTTTCCCCTTCTAGTTAATCCCCATATTAGGTGATCCATGCCTACTGTCCAAGGGATAAATCTCATTTGCATTTCATTTCATAGCCTATGTTTGTATTCATCAAAAATGGTTTCCACCGAGGAGCCTAAGGGTGGGTTGGTTATGATGAAATGATCCTCAACATGTTGTTGATTTTTAATGCCAATACCAACATATATAATCCCCGCTCAACTTCTTTGAAATTTTGTTGGATCTCGCTAAAATCCTTTCATCTTGTGAGAGATCCATGTTGATTCCACATTTCTTTCCAAAAGAAAAATGCACTTCCCATTTTGAACTTTCAAAATACTAATATTTTGTGCCACTACCTAAAATTTCCACACACTATTAAAATGTATAATCTTTGTTACTAAACTCCATAGGCATCAAATTCTTCATCTCCACCCTTGTGGTATGCTTACTCTCCAAAATTTTTCCGAAAAGTACTTTTGTTCTATTTCCCATCCCCAAATAAGTTTTCCACTAAAAGTTGTGATAGTTAACTTTAGGTTGTGCATACCAGGCTTGACCCTTTCTTTGAGTTGACATATCATTTTCCAATCATTTTCCAAAATACAAGTATCCATTTCTTTTCCATCATGACATAAGAAGCTCTTCTTAAGCCTCTCAATGGCATTAATTACCCTTTATAGAGCCACTAATGTTGAAAACAGGTACACTATAATTTCTTGATGAGAAGATTTAATGAGAGTGATTCTTCCCACTATAGAGAGGGCTTGAAAGTCTAGTTTTTAACTTTTACTGGTTTTAGTTTAGAAATTTATCCCAACATAATTTCTTCATGGATTGCCCAAATGGTTTATGGGAAGAGAACTTCTTTGGAAGTTTAGAATCCTAAACACTTGTTGTTTAAAATCCATTCCAGTGTTGGAGTTATATATATTATATATATTAATATAGTTTCATTGATTACCCCTCTAGATGCCATTGATTTTCCATAACACTCAAGAATCTGGTTTGAGTCTAAAATCAAAATCACAAACACACTCAAATCCCACAACACTTATACATTACATAATGGAAAATACACAACAATCAATCAATTAGTTCACAAGACAAGATTTTTAATCAAACACTTGTTATATTACAAAACTTTAAGATGAAAATCTTAGGGCTCTTGTACCAGAGATCATGGACCTTACAATCAACCCTAATACAAGACAACAACTAGGGCTTGGCATCAACAACTATGATGACCAATCTACCCTGAATAAAGTACAAATGACCTACTTTTGTTGGGTTGCATCCAAAGTCCTCTCAATCCAAGTACCTTGAACACATATAGCAAGTCCTTTTCCTTCCCTTCTGTAGCTAAACAATTTACCACTATCAATAATCACTTCTCCTTTAGGTCACTGAACTTTGGTCTAACACAATCTACCCTCTAGCTTCTCTTTACTCCTTCAAAGGCACTAGCACTTAGGGACTTCAGCATTTCCCACTCCTTGCCTTCTCTGTTGCTCCAAAGATGGCAGGTCTTATGGCTTTGGAGGATGCCCACGTATCACTGATTGAACCCACTATTAATCATTGAATTAGGGCTTGATAACCGACCCTCTTGGTTTCCCTTTAGCTCCTCCAAAGATCAATGCTTAGGGCTCCAAACCACCTTCCCACTAACAAAGAAAAATATGCCTCTTTTTCCTCTGCACTTAGGGCTTGAAGAAAGACACTACAATCCTCCAAACAAGTGGTTATTATGCTGCTCCTACATTTGTCCAATTTGGACCTCATCGCCTAGAAAAGCATAAATCTTGGGAGGACAAACATCATACCTTTGGACGCCAACTTCTGTCCTTAATATTCCATGACATGTACATCACTTTGATTGATATTTAGACCTTGATTATAGAACATTGTGTCTAGGGTTTCCTCAGTGAAATATTGGACCTCAAACCCAATGTAATTCCCACTTCTTCCCACTAAATCTTTAGCGTTTTTGTTTGAGGATACTCAACCTCACTCCAACTACAATCTTGGATTTTATGCCCTCCAAAATAGACCTTTTGGCCCTCTTGAACAAATTCTATAGGGGCTTGTCCCTACTTCCAAAAGAGACAATTTAAACATAATTACACCAACCAAACAAGCTTATAATTGCCTTCAAACAAAACCAGCAAACTGCCCTAACTCAACCTTGTTAAAAGCACATAAAAGATGAGAACTTCAACCTTCTCTTCACTTGGCAAAGGCTCCTTTATAGGTTGTGGCTAACACATATGTCCTTCTCCTTAGATGCTTTCACTTGTGTTGTGTGATCAAATGAGTTCACCTCCCTTATATTTATATGCTTCTTTGGGTGCAATGTCTAGCCCGATAAAGGGCACCTTCAAGAATAGCTGACTTGAAAATATTGCCATTAGCCCACCTCATACAAATCAAAATTATTTTCTCTCTATTGATAAATGCTTCCATGATTGCCTTAGTTTCCCCTTGCTCCATTAAGGGTGCCACATATGCAACTATGGTCAAACCATCAAAACCATGCTTGGTTTCACACCCACAACTTTGGGTGCAAAACCGACTGCTTGGGTACTTTTCCATAAAGCCCTTTTGTGGTGCCAACTCACAAAAGCCCAATACCCAGGGTTGTGGAGTACCCCCCAAGCTACATAAATCAACACTCCCTCTTAGTGAGGGAGGTACTTCCAACACTCAGAAGTAGCTCGTCATCATCATCACTACTAGCGACACTAGCCCAACTCCCGACATTCACCACTGCAACATACCTTGTAGAATGAACCACACTCTTCTCAGCAATGACTCTACCATGAGAATTCTCTTGCTTCTTCCTTTCTTGATAGGCCTTCATGCCATCCCATACTTCCCTTTTACTAGATGTAGTAGTCTCCTTAC
>APFE031735994.1:82516-116817 GCA_000404065.3 Pinus taeda | reverse complement strand
CCAGCCGATCACAGTCCTCCACTATCCTCGCGGACGGACACCTGCACAAGCAAAGACAGAGCAAACACAAGCGTAAAATCTACTAAAACCAACTATGTATCAGTCAGGAAGGATACAATTTACATTAATCATTCATAGGACAAATGGAAATGGAACCATAAGAGTAGTCATCTATCTTTATTAATCAGAA
This sequence comes from Pinus taeda, assembly GCA_000404065.3. Taxonomy (NCBI): domain Eukaryota; kingdom Viridiplantae; phylum Streptophyta; class Pinopsida; order Pinales; family Pinaceae; genus Pinus; species Pinus taeda. Next base: position 116,627 of record APFE031735994.1, on the reverse strand, counting down.
AATAGAGTAAGGTACAACCGAAGTCCTGACGCTGAGTCCTCCTCTAGAGGGTCCAGCCAGCATGTCTTCCAAGCATTCACCTTTGAAGCAAATCTCCCAAGTCAAAGAGGTCTCTCTCTCACATACAAGGCAACAAGCTCATGACCTTCCTCAAGCTCAAAGCAATCCTCACACAACACACCAAAATGCCTACAAAGAGCAGCACTAATGCACTAAGAATTCCTCAATCAAAGTCTATATGTTCCAAACTAGCTGCTCATGGGCAATGGAGGAGGCTTATAAAGGAGAAGGAGTCTCCATGAATAGGTAAAGGATGAGCTTTCCCCCAAGATAAGGGGATGGTCAGTCGAACAGACATGCCAGAGAAAGGATGGCGACCTCAACAATGCTAACAGCCAAGTTTGGAGTCATCTGGAAGGTTGGCTGTTAGAACAAACTCGCCTAAACAGGATCAACGCGGGTGCAACACTGGGCTAGCGCGCTGGCGTCGCAAATCAATTATAGAAGAGGTCTGGTCAGCGCGCAGTGATACAAGCGGAGGGTGCGCTGTCCGTGAAATTGGACCAGCGCGGAAAACACGTGTTCTTCCGCGCTGGCAGCGCAACAGTTACATTATCCTCCGCCAGTCAGCGCAGTTATTTTAGAAACAGACGCGATGATTCAATAAACTTAGGCAAAGAGGGTTTTTAGCCATTTCAGAGAGCATAAGCAAGGTGAATGTGATTTTATGACACAGTAGGGAGACTGACAAGATGACAGTGACATTTTACTGTGTAACAGGCCAAACCTAGACAACCCAAAGTCTGATAGTTTTGCTTCCATTCGTTCACTTAAAAGAATATTAGTAGTTTTGATATCTCTGTGAAGTGAGAACCCTATGGTGATTAAATAAAATACTTACTCTGCTCAAAACCCTTCCCAATGGAGTTGCGTCAAAGAATGCCATTGGTGCTCAGAATAAAGAAGACACAAGCTCACAAAAGAAAGACTTTGATGCCTCAAGCCCCAAAATAACACAAAACAGTGACCGAATGAATAAGAAGAATATAGATGTGAACCCAATGGCTGAGTACACTGTTATTAAATATAATACACTGACGTGAGGACTTTGCACCTTTGCAGCCATCCAAATATTTCCTGAAATCTGCCCAATAAAAATTACAAGATGACCAAGACCAGCACAAGAACAGTATAAGAAACCTTTATTCTGTTTCAAATAGTCAATATGTGGCTTCAAAAGAGTGTCCCCAACTTCCTTCTCTTCCCTTTTAACTCGCTGATCCCCCTTAGGAGCTCTATTTGAAATCAGTCGTTCTTTCTGTAATATGCTCCTTTGAATTTCTCTCTCTTCATTGATGGGTTCATCTTTTGTGGATAGCATTGTCGCTGCTGATTCATTGGAACCAAAATTATTCCTGTGTGCCTTCACAAGCTCCCTAAATGCCTCACTTGAGACCAACAGTTCCTGATATTGCCCTGCTTGATGAATCTCTCCATCCACCATCAACTGCAAAAGAGAGACTTTAGTGTAGAAATTCAAAGAAAACTTGCCAAAACTACGAGCATTAGATATGTTAAAATTACAGAAATTATAATTATGTGGCATCTATTAGAAAACTTCATCAAAAGGTTGTATACAAGCAAACAAACAACATCCACATGACTAGGACAACTATTTACTAACCACCATAATAGCATCAAATGCCGGGAGAAAATCAATTTGGTGTGTTACAAGGATCATTGTCTTGTTTGACAGTGCTCCCATTATGTATTCCTACACATCAAAATCCGTGATCAAAAGAACTGAGGAAGCTAAGGAAAATGAAAATCATTGTTGTAGAAAGGTGCAACGTACAAATTAGTACTAGCTACATATTAACTGTAAAACCCTTATATCAAAAGGAAATCACCATATTAACCTTAAACAAGCTAGTAGCAGTATGAGCATCAACAGCACTGAAAGGATCATCCAAAAGATAAATATCAAAATCTTGATATAAGGCACGGACAAGCTATCCGTTGCTTCTAGCCACAACTGAGATTGACACCTCTTTCTCTTATTTCAGTCAGATCATCAAAGGGAAGATTCTGGAGGCTTTTATCCAGTGAAGACTTGAAAAAACTTCCTGATATTTCTGCTCGTCCATGGAACGCCCAAATAATATGTTGTTTTGTACTGTTCCAGTTTGAATCCATGCAGTCTAAGAAACATGTGCAATGGTGCCATAGACTTGCAACTGCAGTGGCAACGTTGAAAACATTAAGAAAGAGAATCCATCAATTTAAATGGTTGACAATGTTAAGGTAAGGGGGTAAATAGTTCATACTCACACTGCCCCTCAACTTTGGTACGTCTCCGAGTATTACAGCTAAAAGAATTAATCCAGATCCAACTTCTCCACAAATTGCCAATTTTTGGCCATGCTTAACCTCTATATTTATGTTTCTCAATGTGGGCTTTGATGAACTGGAATCCCAACTTAGTGTTGCAGAACTGATAAGAAGAGAGAGGTCAGAATTCTGATGAAATACCATTACCCGCTCAACGACCCCATCTTGTAATTCGGCAGCCTCAAGAAAGTTGATGATATGACTTAATGAGACATTGGCTTGAATAATAAAATCAATTACATCGGGAATTATTCGAACAAGTTCTTGAACGATGTGCAAAGTGGCTATGAACGTGAAGACGTTGCTTGGAGTCAAAGGAATTTTAAGAAAATAGTAGGTTACAAACGTTGCAGTCGAAATCAAAACGAGAGATGACCAAAACAATAACTTATTGTAGGCTTTAATAAGTTGAACCGTAGATAACCATTTGAACTCTACCTTGTGCATCTTGTCAATACTTTCTTTGAAGCGTTCCTCCCATGCATGAAATTTTAGTACTTTCATATGCACCAGTGCTTCTGCGGTAGCCTTAACCGCTGATCCTGGGCTGACATGAGTTCAGTTTGAAACTTATGTTGTAACTTTCCCATTAGAGGGTTACAAAGCATGGTAATGATGATAATTGCTGAGGTTGAAAGTGTGGCTCATCCAATTACATGGAAGAGGATGCTTAAAGCCAATATGAGCTGGAGTACTGTTTTCCAAGTCTGATGAAACTAGAAAGGAAATTCGCCGATACGATAAGCATCTACCGCCATATGATTCATGATTTCTCCGGTTGTATGCACTTGTTTAGCTTCATTGGTCAGCGTAGTTGTTTCTGATGGATTGCTGCAACGAGTGAAGAGTGCATCTGTGGACCAATCTGTCTAGTACCAAAATAACATTGCCTTTGAGATATGGATGCTATGGTCTTGGCAATAAAGAGTGTTCCTACCTAAAAAATGATTCATATTTGAATGATTGTCTAACTTCTGAAACTCCAATAAAGGCATTCAAAACAAGTGGTCCAGAAGACACAGTAAATACATTGAGAAAAGCATAGAATCTAGTCCTTGCCATATTTTTACAGTGACAACAAACCAAAGCCCAGAAAACTGATGGAGTGGCAGATGGGTTTTTCTGCTTTTCGCCTCAACAATTCTTCTGTAAATGTTGTATATATATTTTGTGCTTGATCATCTACACACAAGGAAAATCATCTTCTTCTAGAGGTTGCTTCTTTCCTTTGGACAAAAGAGAATTCAACCACCAAAATGTCATCCTGTTGAAGAATCCTGCCTTGGCAAAAGGAGTCACATTGGAATTTAACTTCAACAATATCCAAACTTCCTCGGAAACCCTCTGGCTGGAGTTGAGATATTCGATCTTCCTTCAGAGGCCCTATAAAGATAGTGAGATGATATTTTAAGGACTAATTCCAAAATGCAACAGTACTTGGTAGAAGATTGAAACGGGCTAGGGCTATTGGTATGTATATATGGTTTGTGTATTTTTTGATCATTCTCTATTGATCTACATATTTTGTGAGTGATTTTAATATTTGTAACAACATTCTTCGATCATTCTTGCAGAGAGAAATCCTTTGAAAAAAGCCACAAACGGCCATGACTTATCATCACCTCAATGCAGAAAATTTAGTTATGATGAGGTCAAGGAAATATCTGGTGGCTTTGGAAGTCAAATTGGCAGAGGAGGATTTGGGTCTGTATTCTATGGCCGTCTGCAAAGTGGGCTGGAGGTGGCTGTCAAAGTACTGTCAAAGTCATCAAAACAAGGATACAAGGAATTCTCAACAGAGGTATGTATGGCTGCTTAATTGATTAGCGTTTCACATTTTCCTATATAAACAAGAAAGGTTTTTTTAATTAAAGATAAAATATTTTTATCTCTAGAGAAACATTTCGGCATTTTTAAAAATAGATATGTGCAAAGGGAAATGTGACTCACTGAAAAGAAAGTTATAATATAGGTTACTATGCATTCGAAAGTCACAATAAAAATCCTGTGCCCTTTGTGGGATATTGTTGTGAAGCAGGAAATCAGATATTGATTTACCAGTATATATCCAAGGGAAACTTGAGGGAAATTCTCCATGGTATGGGTCAAATCCTGGGCTATCTTGTCCTGTGTTTAATCTTGAAAAACAATTTCAATTTATCTATATATGTGTGTTGTCTTACTGTGCAGTGTATATATATATTCTTAACTATTATTTTCTTGTTGTGCAGGGCAAAATGACGAGAGATGACCAAACCAATAACTTATTGTAGGCTTTGATAAGTTGAACTGCAGATAGCCATTTGAACTCTACCTTGTGCATCTTGTCAATACTTTCTTTGAAGTGTTCCTCCCATGCATGAAATTTCAGTACTTTCATATGCACCAGTGCTTCTGCGGTAGCCCTTAACCGCTGATCCTGGGCTGACATGAGTTCAGTTTGAAACTTATGCTGTAACTTTCTCATTAGAGGGTTACAAAGCATGGTAATGATGATAACTGTCGAGGTTGAAAGTGTGGCCCATCCAGTTACATGGAAGAGGATGCTTAAAGCCATTATGAGCTAGAGTACTGTTTTCCAAGTCTGATGATACCAGAAAGGAAATTCGCCAATACGATATGCATCTACCGCCATATAATTCATGATTTCTCCGGTTGTATGCACTTGTTTAGCTTCATTGGTCAGCTTTAGTTGTTTCTGATGGATTGCTGCGAGTGAAGAGCGCATCTGTAGACCAATTTGTCTAGTACCAAAATAACATTGACTTTGAGATATGGACGCTATGGTCTTGGCAATAAAAGTGTTCCTACCTAAAAAATGCTTCACATTTGAATGACTATCTAACTTCTGAAACTCCAATAAAGGCATTCAAAACAAGTGGTCCAGAAGACACAGTAAATACATTGAGAAAAGCATAGAACCCAGTCCTTGCCATATTTTTCCAGTGACAACAAACCAAAGCCTAGAAAACTAATGGAGTGGCAGATGGGTTTTTCTGCTTTTCGCCTCAACAATTCTTTTGTAAATGTTGTATATATATTTTGTGCTTGATCATCTACACACAAGGAAAATCATCTTCTTCTAGAGGCTGCTTCTTTCCTTTGGACAAAAGAGAATTCAACCACCAAAAATGTCATCCTGTTGAAGAATCTTGCCTTGGCAAAAGGAGTCACATTGGAATTTAACTTCAACAGTATCCAATCTTCCTCGGAAACCCTCTGGCTAGAGTTGAGATATCCGATCTTCCTTCAGAGGCCCTATAAAGATAGTGAGATGACATTTTAAGTGAGATGATATTTTAAGGACTAATTCCAAAATGCAACAGTACTTGGTAGAAGATTGAAACGGGCTAGGGCTATTGGTATGTATATATGATTTGTGTATTTTCTTATCATTCTCTATTGGTCTACATATTTTGTGAGTGGTTTTAATATTTGTAGCAACATTCTTCGATTGTTCTTGCAGAGAGAAATCCTTTGAAAAAAGCCACAAAGGGCCATGACTTATCATCACCTCAATGCAGAAAATTTAGTTATGACGAGGTCAAGGAAATATCTGGTGGCTTTGGAAGGAAAATTGGTAGAGGAGGATTTGGGGCTGTATTCTATGGCCGTCTGCAAAATGGGCTGGAGGTGGCTGTCAAAGCACTGTCAAAGTCATCAAAACAAGGAGACAAGGAATTCTCAACAGAGGTATGTAATGCTGCTTAATTGATCAGCGTTTCACATTTTCCTATATAAACAAGAAAGGTTTTTTTAACTAAAGATAAAATATTTTTATCTCTAGAAAAACATTTCGGCATTTTTAAAAATAGATATGTGCACAGGGTAGTGTGACTTACTGAAAAGAAAGGTATAATATAGGTTACTATGCTTTCGAAAGTCACAATAAAAATCATGTGCCCTTTGTGGGATATTGTTGTGAAGCAAGAAATCAGATATTGATTTACCAGTATATATCCAAGGGAAACTTGAGGGGAAAAACAATTTCAATTTATCTATATATATGTGTTGTCTTACTGTGCAGTGTGTATATATATATATATATATATATTCTTAACTATTATTTTCTTGTTGTACAGGGCCAAATGCTTTACAGCAGTTGGATGACTGGAAAACAAGGCTTGACATTGCATTGAATGCAGCTCAAGGTATATATATTCTTAACTATTATTTTCTTGCGGTACAGGGCCAAATGCTTTACAACAGTTAGCTGACTGGAAAACAAGGCTTGACATTGCATTGAATGCATCTCAAGGTGAGTGTCTTTCCCTCTTGATAAAACCATGAATTTAGACTTTGTCAATGTCTGTAAAAATAATAATCAGGACTAGAATACTTTCATAATGGTTGCAAACCTATCATAATTCACAGAGATATCAAAACTATTAATATTCTTTTAAGTGAACGGATGGAAGCAAAAGTATCAGACTTTGGGCTGTTTAGGTTTAGCCCCTCAAGCGAAGCAACCCATGTCTCAACAGATGTGAAGGGCACATTTGGCTACTTTGATCCTGAGTATTACACATTTCCCATTAAATTTTTCTCTCTATTGTTTCATTCAATTTATCTGGAACTGAAAATCAAAAGAGAAAATGGATTCTTCGATTTCATAGGGTCGTTGCTTTGAACATATATGCCACTACGCACAATTTGACAGAGAAAAGTGATGTATATAGCTTTGGAGTTGTGACTTTTGAGATAATATCTGGGAGAGAACCAGTGGATACAAATGTTTCTGGCGAAAACAGTGATATCGTCTTGTGGGTAAGCTTTGTTAATGCAACTATATTTTTATTTGTGGGTATGAAGTTATTGGAGCATTAGAATTCTAATGTTGCTATGGATTCTGAATTTGTGTGCAGTGAAGATTGATGATTCGCGAAGGAAATATTGAAGGCATTTTAGATAAAAGGGTAATTTTTGTGACAAGTCCTTTCTCCATTAAAAAAAGAAGAAGCAGTAATCTTGATGATGGATCCCCTTACATCCATATCTTTCTGGTAAAAAATATTAGCATTCCTCGTATGCCAAATTCCGCATAATATGTTGAAGGGGAGAGATTTGAATACCTTGTTCTTTGCAAACCATTGTGACTGGAAAGCATTGATAGAGGACTAATTCCAAAATGCATTGAGATGAAGTATGTAACGACCTTGTTCCAGAGGCCCTATAAAGATAGTGAGATGACATTTTAAGTGAGATAATATTTTAAGGAGGTTCAAAAGTTTTGTAAAATTTTGGCTTTCCAATAGAGAAATGATGTGCATTGTTGATGTATTATTGCTTTGCTGAAGATTAATACAAGTTTCTGGTGATTTTGGCTTACCTTAGTTTGTAGTGTTGTTCTTGCTATGTTGATTTCATATGTGTTTCCATTTTCCTATCAGATTATATCATGAGTAGCTTTTGGATGTTTTTCTCATGAATGTATGGATTTGTTGAAGTCAAATATTGATGTGTAACACCTATATGGACATGGAAATTAAATCCTTAAAGTGCACACTATGTATCTTTGCATCTTATCCTTCATCTCATCCTCCATCTCTGCTTAATCTGTTTCACTTTGATTTTTGCTACATAGGATTCTTAAAGATAATCCTCCTTGTTGAACTCTTCTATCTCATATACTACAGTGTCTTACTAAACTGCAGACCCAGGTGATGAAGGTTGCTATATATTTGCATTGATGTTTCGGTGAGTTGATTTTTCATCTTATTTTTATGTGTTTCCTCTAGAAGAGGGTTCTGAATCACCTATATTCTATGAGAGATTTGAATACCTTGTTCTTTGCAAACCATTGTGAAAGCACTGATAGAGGACTAATTCCAAAATGCAACAGTACCTGGTAGAAGATTGAAACAGGCTAGGGCTAGGGCTAGGGTTGTTGGTATGTATATATGATTTGTGTGTTTTTTTATCACTCTATTGGTCTAAATAGGTCTACATATTTTGTGAGTGATTTTAATATTTGTAACAACATTCTTCGATTGTTCTTCCAGAGAGAAATCCTTTGAAAAAAGCCACAAAGGGCCATGACTTATCATCACCTCAATGCAGAAAATTTAGTTATGACGAGGTCAAGGACATAATTGGTGGCTTTGGAAGGCAAATTGGTAGAGGAGGATTTGGCCCCGTATTCTATGGCCATCTACAAATATTAATTATTATTTTCAATGACCATTTACATCCATTATAATCTACTATTTGTAATTTTATTATTGAAACTTAACAAACATCTTAGAAGATCAAGAGCCCATCTTTGTTACAAGCATTATACTATCTATAAGTTTCAGATAATATAAATCATTTAGCTTTATCTTCCACCTTTGCATGCAATTTTCTTTATTAATTCTTATTTTCAATGACCATTTATTTTATGCCTTACGACGTTTCCTTTGCAACATCTGGTGCAAATGCTAGTTTACTTAAGAGGGAAAGACATTTGTTAACTAGTAGATTATTAGATAAATGCTAATTTGGATATTTAAATCACATATATTTATTCGTAAATCTATTTCAATTACTTAAAATCTATTCATTATTTAGTATTAAATAATAATATTTTTTGTTAATGAAATTTGGGTAAATTTTCACCTTATCAAATAGTTTTAAAATCTTTAACAATTCAAATTCACACTGAATAAATAATCAATTACATACATCAATTAAATAGGTAACGAAATATATATTTCACTTTATCTTCATACATAATTAGAAATTATACTAATGAAACCTTTACAAGGTACATACTTGTCTCAACCCTATAAGTCTAATTTTAGCTTGGAAGTTGTACCAATGAAATCCTTCCAAAGTGCATAATTGACTCACCCTTATCGTACTTTAGCTAGTCCAAACCTCACCTTATTCAACCTAAACTTTTCATAATATATACAAGGGTAATGTGAATAGGCTTCCATTTTTACATGGTTTTTGAGGTTTTAACTCTCTAACAATTTAAATTAATCCAAGTTTTAGTCAATGAATCAAAAGCTTCATATTCTTATTTTATTCAACATTAACTAACAAATTTATATATCAAGCCTACATTAAACTAGGGTTTATGATTATCATGTATCATATGGTGTAGAATTAATATATAACAATTTAACCATAAGAAATGTTATAAATCCCAAGGCTACCTTAACTTGGGGTTTATGATTACTATGTAGCATACTTTATATATAGATACCTTAAATTATGGCTTATCATTACCTTGTAATATATTTTGTACAATTAATGTATAACAATTTAACTATAAAAAAAACTATAAATCTAAGGTTACCTTGAATTGAAATTTATGAATATTATGTAACATACTTTATATGGAGATGTTTTAAAAGATTTTTACTCTATAACTATTTAAATTAATATAAAGTATCTATTAATTATTTTCTACATAAGAATTATTTCTTCATATAAAATGTAAGTATTAAACCACTACATTACATATCACATTCATTTAAATCAAAAACTAATTTATTAACAAAATATCACTTTTAAAGTAAAAAATTAATTTATTATTGAAATATAATTTTAAACCTAACATTTCTTCACAAAATATTTGATTGACCGAAAATGTCAAAAACATTTGTCTGACAAGTAAAGAAGAATAACTCTGGTGGGGTCCGTTTGTCCATGTGTAGTGGTAATCAATAATTCATTTTCCTGTTGTGGCGTCACCATGTGGCCTCCAATCAACTTTACGTCAGGTCGAGAAAGAGAAACATTTTTAGTGGGCAGCAGGAAACATTAGGCCTGTTAAGTGTGAAGCCAAATTCACGGAGGATTCTAGGTCAGATCTTTATAGATCTCTAGGATTCTAGATCTTTCTACATCGCAAGTAGTTTCTAGAATCACATGCAGGATTCTAGATCCTCCTACTGCGCCAGTGGTTTCTAGATCATTCTAGATCTCCATCTGAAACAGGATTCTAGATCCTTCTTCTGCCTCTATAAATTTGTAATTTCTCTGGCCAAGGAAAACAAGCCAAGGCCCAAGCCGGTTATGTAATGCAAAGTGATTTATGTTCTCCAGTGATTGTTTTATCTATTCCGTTGTTTCTGACTAAATAATCTTGTTGTTTCTCCATTTGTCTGTCTCTGTGAATTATTCTCTGCTATTTCCATCTAAGTCTTTGAGTATAAATCAGTTGTGTGTTATGTATGCTCTGGTCTAACAACTGGTATCAGAGCTGGGTTCGAATACCCACTGTGCAAGCCGCTTAGTGCCATTGCCTTGCTCTGGAAGCGTTCGTTAAAACATTGGTTGTTACCCCTAGAGCTGTTGAAGAATCTATCTAGGAAATCGTTGAGGAACGCTGGAACTAAAAGACAGTTGCTGCAAGAAAAACAAGGTCCTGGACCTATGTTGAAACATGTTGCTGGAGTTTGAAAAGTGGAGATCTGTGGAGTTTGGAGTTGAAACGTGGTGTTCGTAAGTTTTTTTTACATCAAGCTTGCACGTATACATCAAGTATTTTTCTCAAACCAACATATGTATGTGTGAAATGTGAAAAGGTTAAAACCTTATATATGTTATTATATTTATTATGAAACATATATAATTATATGTTGGAATTTTGAAAAATATATTTTAAAAGGGAGCAGGAATTTTGAAAAGGGTATTTTAAAAGGAGGAGGGTCATTATTACTAAATTTCAAAGAGTAATAATTAAAGTTTTATTTTTAAGTTGAGTTTTTGAGTTTTGGGATGTGAATTTGATTGAAAATGGAGACAACAGTTACATATATGGAGAAGTTGAGCGAGGCTGATTTTGCCCTATGGAAATCACAGATGGAGAATATACTAATTTTAAAGGATTGGTACTTGCTGATTGAGTGCACAATAAAGAAACCCTCATCGATGTCAAATGAAGAGTGGAATAAGCTAGATAGAAAGGCGATTGCAACAATCCGCCAATATTTAGCAAAGAATGTTTATTTCAATGTGTCCAGAGAAAAGACAGCTGAAGGATTATGGAAGAAGCTCCATGATATATATGAGAAGAACATAGCATCAAACAAAGTGTTCTTGATGAAGAAGCTTTATAATCTCAAAATGAAGGAGGGTGCTTCAGTTATTGAGCACTTGAATGCATTTAATATTATTACTAATCAACTTGCCTCTGTTAAAATCATTTTAGATGATGAAATTAGAGCTATTTTGCTAATGTGTTCTATGCCAGACAGCTGGGAAAATTTAATTGTAGCTATGAGCACTTCAACAACTACAAGGACCCTGAAGTTTGATGATGTCAGCAACAGTTTAATGAATGAGGAGCTGCGACGCAAGTCAATTACGGAAAACCAGGGAGGAGAGGCTCTAGCTCTAGCTGATCATGGTAGGAGAATGGATCGAGGTCGGCAAGGGCGATCAAGATCGAGAGGCCAAACAAAATCAAGGAGAGGAAGGATCATCTGCGTTCATTGTGGAAAACCCGGGCACATGAAGAAAGAATGTCGATTCTGGAAGAAAGGAAAAAAGGATCAGAGACTGTCTAGTACAAATCACAAGTCATCCAGCACAAATGATGGTGAGACTACTGATGTAGCCACAGATGGTGATGTCTTGTTTACTGTTTTAGTAGAGGATGCATGTGTATATACATCTAGCAGTAGCTTTGATTGGATCTTTGACTCTGGGGTATCTCACCATGTAACCCCATGCAAAGATATTTTTGTTTCATATAATCCCGGTGATTATGGTAGAGTGCATTTGGGGAATAATCATTTTTGCAGTATTGTTGGAGTGGGAGTCCAGATCAATATGAAAGATGGACAAGATATATTGTTGAAACAGGTCAGGCATGTACCAGAAATGGCATGAGTTTAATCTCTATGGGACGACTGGATGATGAAGGCTATTTAACAAGCTTTGGAAAAGGAGGCTGGAAAATTAGCAAAGGTGCATTGGTCGTGGCCAAAGGACCCAAGACAGGAACATTATACACATTGAAGACACTGATAGGAAAATCAGATTTGGCTGCAGTCACAAAAGAAGGAAATTCAGCAGATCTGTGGCATAAGCATTTGGGTCACATGAGTGAGAAGGGCTTAAAAATCCTTGTTGGTAAAAATTTATTGCCAGGTTAGAAATCCTAAAATATTTATCTTTGTGAGCATTGTATATATGGTAGACAAAGAAGGGTTTCATTCCTTAGAGGTGGCCATGACATAAAGAAAAATGTGTTAGAATTGGTACACTCGGATGTGTTTGGGCCTGTTAACATCAAATCATTAGGAGGAGCATCATATTTTGTAACATTTATAGATGATGCATCTAGGAAAGTTTGGGCGTATCCTATGAAAAATAAAAGTGAAGTGTTTGGAATATTTCAAAAATTCCATGTTGCTGCTGAAAGAGAGACTAACAAATTGCTGAAGTGTTTAAGAACAGATAATGGTGGAGAATATTGCTCAAATGCATTTAAGGAATATTGTAACAGGTTTGGCATAAAGCATGAGAAGATTGTGCCTGGTACTCCTTAACAAAATGGTGTCGCAGAAAGGATGAATCGCACCATTATGGAAAAGGTGCCAAGTATGTTGTTTAGTTCCGGTTTGGAGAAGAATTTTTGGGCTGAAGCAGTCAGGACTGCTTGCTACCTCATAAATAGATCTCCAACTACAGCCTTGGATGGCGGTATCCCTGAAGAAGTTTGGGCTGGTAATAATTTGAATTATTCTCATTTGAAAATCTTTGGATGTGAAGCATTCATACATATTCCCAAAGAAAATAGAACTAAGCTAGATGATAAATCTATGAAATGCATTTTTTTGGGATATGCGGATGAAGATCTTGATTATCGTCTATGGGATCCAGTCAAACATAAAATTATTAGAAGCAGGGATGTTATATTTAATGAGTCAGAAATATTCAAGAGGACTATAGATGAGTTGGAGGTCAAGAAGGTTATTGACAGGTTTGAAGAGCAGTAGGAAAACATACCACCAATACAAGAAAATGAACAACAAATAGAACAACAAGTGGAAAATGATAAACAACAAGAAGAAGGAATCTTGTAGGAACATTTACAGGAGATTCAACTTGATAACGCACCACCACAGTTGGTTCACAGATCTTCTAGGCCTCATAAGCCTTCACAAAGGTATCTTCCTTCAAACTATATTTTTTTGATTGATGAAGGTGAACCTAATTGTTTTCAAGAAGCTTGTAAAGTTGAGCATATTAAAGAATGGAAGAAACCAATGGAAGAAGACATGAACTCTTTGCAAGAAAATAAAACTTGGGAGTTGGTAAACCTCCCAAAAGGAAGAAAGGCTCTACAAAACAAATGGGTGTATAGGATTAAGCTTGAAGGTGACGAAAAGAAGGAGAGGTATAAAGCAAGGCTGGTGGTGAAAGGTTTTGCCCAAAAAGAAGGTATTGACTTCACTGAAATTTTCTCACCTATTGTTAAAATGTCATCCATTAGAGTCATTCTTGGTCTAGTTGTTGCTTTAGACCTAGAATGTGAACAGTTAGATGTAAAAACTGCTTTCCTTCATGGTGAATTGGAGGAAGAAATTTATATGGAACAGCAAGAAGGCTTTATAGAAAAAGGCAAAGAAGGCCTTATTTGTAGGTTGAAGAAGAGTCTCTATGGGTTGAAACAGGCACCTCGACAATGGTACAAGAAATTTGATTCATTCATGTTGGAACATGGTTTTCAGAGGTTGGAAGCTGACCATTGTGTCTATATCAAGAGGTATGATCAAGGAAAGTATATCATATTATTGTTATATGTGGATGACATGTTGATTTTTGGGCATGATAAGAATAAGATCAATAGGTTGAAGAAATATTTGGGTAGCAAATTTGCAATGAAGGATTTGGGACCAACACAACAGATATTGGGCATGCGGATTATGCGTGACAGGAAAAACAAAAGGTTGTGGCTATCACAAGAAAAATATATCAAGAAGGTGCTTGACACGTTTAATATGAAGGATGCCAAGCCATTTGGTACACCCCTTGCAGCCCACTTCAAGCTGAGTACTGAATTATGTCCTAGTGATGACAAGGAGAAAGAAGAGATAAGCAAAATTCCTTATGCTTCAGCAGTTGGCAGCTTAATGTATGCCATGGTATGCACACGACTAGACATTGCATATTCAGTGGGAGTAGTGAGCAGGTTCCTTGCCAATCCAGGCAAACAACATTGGCAAGCAGTAAAATGGATTTTAAGGTATCTTAAAGGGTACTAGTCATTATTGTTTATGTTTTGGTCATAATAAGATCGTGCTTGAAGGATTTACAGATGCAGATATGGCTGGAGATATGGATACCAGAAAGTCCACTACAGGTTATTTGTATACATTTGCAGGTGTAGTAGTATCTTGGGTGTCAAGGCTACAAAGAATAGTAGCCCTCTCTACAACAGAAGCAGAGTACATAGTTGCAACAGAAGCTTGTAAAGAGATGTTGTGGTTGCAGCGATTCCTAGGAGAGATAGGAATAAAGAAGGACAAGTACATGTTATTTTGTGATAGTCAGAGTGCCATTCACTTGGCGAAAAACCCAACATTTCATTCAAAAACCAAGCACATTGACTTAAGGTACCATTGGATCCAGCATGTGTTGGAGGAATAACAGTTATCCTTGGAAAAGATCCATACAGATAGGAACCCTGTTGATATGCTCACTAAGATTCTACCACGAAATAAACATGAGTTATGTAGAGGCATGGTAGGACTCAGTGTGACTTGATGACTCTTATTTGGCTTCAAGTGGGAGAAGGCCGAGAGAGAAACATTCGTAGTGGACAACTGGAAAGATGTTGACTGGACGTCAACAGTGTCCTTTGCATTTAACTTTTGGGAAGCAAGTTGAGTGTCGTCGTCGGGGTTAAATTTGACGGGTGTCTTTACCCAATAAAGAATTTTTTTATGATGGTTTTATTTTTAAAGTGCTCTTCACATGAATTTTAATATTTATTTTTACCCATTTTTATAATCTTTTGCAAATTATATTTATAATTGCTCTTACATGAAAATAATGAACGTAGATATTGTTACAATTAAATTAGACAATAAAATTTAACTTATAGAAGTTGAAATATGCATACCATACCATGTTTCCCATTTAAATAACTTCAATACGAATCTAATTAAAATTCAATATTTTTGAAATAAATTTCAAACAAAAAACATAATGTGCATGAACTATGTAAATGTTCAAAAATTACATTCAATATATGAAAATTTAAAATTATAAAGTACCAATTGTAATGACTTTTATAAAGAATGAGTTCAAAAACAAAAATTTATAATTATAAACTACCAATTGTAATAACTTTTATAAAGAATGAGTGCATAACACATTTAGAATATTAAGTTTTAGTTTTCTTATTTTTTCTTATTTGGTAGATAGAAGCTATTCGTTTATTTATTTTTGTTCTTCGCATATGCAAATATGCTATTATAGATATACCCTGTATTATGAGAAAATACTATAAAAAACACCAAATATTATGGCATCTATATCATAATTTTCCAAGAAAAAAGGTTTCCTTCAAGCAAATAATTAGACTTTTCTGTTAAATATTAAACATCCAAACATGACATAATGAAACCATATAAAGTATCAAAACATAACAAAATGAAATCATATAAAATATCGAAACATAACAAAATGAAATCATATAAACAATAATGAAATCATATAAAATATCGAAACATAACAAAATGAAATCATATAAACATGCAATTGTATAAAATTTAAACTCTCTTTCTCCGATTAATTCAAAAAATCATATCTCCGATTAATTCAAAAAATCATATAATAGAATTAAAAAATTCCATAAAAAAAATTACATAGTAGAATTTTTCTGATAATTATGGTCAAAGAAAATCCAAGATGTAACACTGTTAGATTTGTCTTTCAATTATTAATTTGTGTTGGGAAATTTTCCTACAAATACAATGAAATTTTGCATTTTGTTTAGGAACGTATTTTCTGATAAATACACTAAAATCTTATGAAAAATTCATGAAAATCTTATCTGAGAAAAACCAAAAGAGAACCTGAACACAGGGAATTTCGTTCTAAAGTTGGTCCTTGGGTAGCGGCAATGGCCTTGGCTCCGAAGTGTATGGTGTCTACAAAGGTTCGTTTCTTGAAATGGTGAGGGCTCTGAGATAAGGGCAAGGGATCGATACTCACGCACAAAACAAAGATTTGAGAAATCTCTATGTCATATGGACGTCAATTCCATTTGAGGACTTTGAGGATGTTGAGTGTAGATTATATTTTTGTATTCAAATTTATGTGATTCATAATAAATTAAGTTAAAGTAATTTTTACGCCCTAAGGAGTTTCCCTATGAAATCAACTCTCCTCTCTGCCTACCTGTCATCTTGTAAGCCACACGATTATGTGTTAGACCATTGCAACAATTTCAGCCGTTGATTCAAAGAGGTTGCCCAAACGATTCGGTCGTTTCATTTGGCACCGGGTCGTATCAGTACTGTGATGGTGGGTGGCAGACATGGCCAGTTCTTAATGGGAGTCATGGGCGTGGTGGCCTTCATGGCAGCAGCAGGAAGCAGCGTCGACGAACACGATTCACAGCCGCCCTGTTCCTCTCCCGACTGCACAACCCCCCTCATAAGTATATTACCATGTGTAGACTACATTACTAGAAATAATAACACCAGCTCACAGCCAACCAATGACTGTTGTTTATCGATCGCTGCCATCCTCGGCAGGTCCGACTGCCTTTGCCAGCTTTTCCGTAGCAGCGATTACCTTGGCTTTCCAATAAATCAAACCCTCGCCTTCTCGCTCCCTGCGGCCTGTAATATCAACGCTTCTGCCCCAAATTGCACAGGTACAGGGCGTCTAGGCTCTTTCTTTTGCAGATCCTTGCAATCTTTATCGCAAGATTCAAAATCTTGACCGACATGAAGATTAGAACGATTTTTAGTTAAATTTAATGTGCTCATGCAGATATTTTTTTTACGACCGCGGTCGACCGTGCTCCTCAAAGCCCAAATATCGCAATTTTAATTGAAATTCTCGAGAATTTATCTGACATGTTATTTTTATGCAGATACCACATCATTCGTTTAAGCTCAAATTCTTGAAAACTTATACCACATTTTCTTTTAAAATCGGGGTTAGAGCTTCCTTTTTTTCCGTTTATGTTGAGAACACAGGAGATCATTCGTTTTAGTTTAAGTTCTTGAAAATTTGAGAGCGGCAATTTTTCTGCAACATCTATCCGGCATTCCTCCTTTAGGATCTACTTTGAATACAGAAGTTCCTTCCTTACCTTTTAAATTCCTAATGATTTATGGAACAATTTTATTTATTTTAACATACGAGCCTGCAGGTTTTTCTTCCTATAGTTTAAATTCTTGAAATCTATCCTGCAATTTTCTTTTGAAACTTAACTTTATCGTGTAAAAACTAGAGAGGTCAGAGCATCTGTTCGTTTCAGTTTAAATTTCCTGAGAAATTATCAAATATTTTATTGAAAAATTATTTGTCATTTTTCTATCAAAACCTCTATTTAATTAAAAAAAAAAATCAAGAACGCAGTTTAGTTTAAATTAATGAAAATATGCAGCATTTTTCTTTTAAAACGAGCCTTTAGGATGAGAAAATATAATAAATAAGGATGAGAAAATATAATAAAGAAGCTCGAGAACACCTAATAAAGAAGGTTACTTTAATTTTAGTCAAAATGCTTGGAAATTTATGTTACATTTTCTTTTATAACCGACGGTCTGCGGAGAAATCTTGAAAGTTTGAAAGTTTTCCTTCGTTGTAGTTCCAATTTTTGAAAATTTATCCAGCATTTTCCTTTTATAACCTACCGCTTATGGGGACAAACGTAGGCACATTTCGTTTGTTTTAGTTTAAATTCATGAAAAAATTACTAGAAATTTTTGTTACAAACCCTACGTTTATAGCAAGAAAAAGTAAGAGAACTTTCATCCGTTTGGTCGTTTGCTATTGCGTTAAGAATTTATTCCTTTTTATTTAATACCTTGCTATTGCGTTATGAATGTCTGTTTCTTTATTTCATCTTTGGCTCTAATGCAGAGTTGCTCAGAGAAAATACGCTCACGTGCGGAACACCGCCTCAAGCACAACACTTAGCGCAGCTGCCTCGAACATCAATAGGCTCGCCATCTCCGTCCGTTTCTTTGACAGGTAAACGAAAGATTTTGTATGTTGCAGTGGAGGATATGTGTATCAAATTGAAATGGCTCGTTAAGTTACTCCTTAAATTAGATTGTTCGATGCTGCGGGGCGACCACTGAGCTGCGACCATGGACCTCACTACATTGCGCCCTTCCCCGGCGACCAACCACTGATCTACCACGCCCTCTCTCCTGGCGACAGTTGGCTCTCACACCAGGTTATACGTCTATCTCATACCAGGTATACGTCTATACTCCATTTTTTGACACTCGCTGCTCTTTTCTCTCACCACGCCCACCCTGCGCTGCATGCACCTCCCATGTCCACCAATCAGAACCTCCAACGCCTATCTCCCCGGTGACACACGTCTCACTCGCCCTCATACTCTCAACGACACCCGTCTTCACTATACCACACCCTCCGCCTCACTCCACTCTCTACTTAAACCTCTTACATTCCGGAGCAACAGTTTCTCCCCCGGGCGCTCCTCGCCTGCGGGCGACCACCTTCCCGGTGCGTTTTCTTTCTTCCTTCGCAAATGCTCTCAGTGGTCGTCTCCACGGTTCAGCTGGCTTCGTATTACAACGCCGTTTTGCTTTTCTCTGGTGCTCTGTTTATGAAATGTTTTCATAAATATTAACGTAGATGACTCTTCGCTCTATCGGCGCCGGTTTCTCCTTAACATGAATTTCTTTCAGCTTCTCAAGGCGCACTTCTCCTTCTACAAGCCCTGTAAGGATATCAGGTTTAAAATTGGCGACTGGTGGTGCATTTTTCGGTTTTACTGCTGCTGCACCCCCTGCTGCCCCTCTCCAGCCGTCTAACCTCCCTACCGCTGCAATTGTGGCCGGCTTTCCTATTCCGTCTGCCGGATTTCCCTTTCAAATTTTCCCGGGTCTGTCATTCTCGCCTTCCAACGCCTCTCCTAGCCGTATTTCCTCCCCTTTTTGGAATATGGCGGCTTGATGACGCCCCCCTATCCGTTTTAGCCCATCCCGAGACCATTTTCCCCCTCCCTGATTGTACTCACACCTGACTTTCCTTCTCGACCCTTCTCTCCCTGTCACTGCTGTCCCATCATATCTTTCTGCCCGTCTTCCTCTCCAGGTCCTCCCTCTCTTTGCTTTTATGGGGGACGGCTCTGACCCTGCCGCCACTGAGGCCTTTATAAATGCCACTATTGATGCGGAACAGGCCTGGCTCCACGTCTCAAATGGTGGTAGCTGGCAAGACTCACTGTTCGATGTGGCCATTAAACCATCCTGTGCCTCTTCTGATCTCTCTCCCCCACGTCACCCTCCTCACAAATCCCACAAGCCTGTCAAAACCACTGATCCGCCGCCCGCCCTCAGACTGGACTCTTCTCACCTGTCTGATCGTATTGACAGTCTATAGCGCCTAGCCCTTATAGGCCGCTGGCATTTTCCGACCATGAATGATCCCGATATGCGCCTATGGATTGCCTCCCACTGGAAACCCGTCATTGGCTACACCCCTGTCATCTCCACTCTGATGAAAGGATGGATCTGCTTCCACTTTCTTGCTGCTGCTGATGCTGAGGCCATCCTCAATAAACCTTGGGTCCATAAACGCAGCTTCCTTGCCCTCTCTCGCTGGTACCTCGGTTTTGACCCATTACACAACACTCCGTCCAACAACCTCATATGGGTGAAGCTGCCAAACCTTCCCCTGGAATTCTAGACTCAGGAAATTATTGAGGTGATCGGAAACGCGATTGGGCGTTTTGTTTATGTGGACCCCTGGTGCACTGGGGAAAAGGACAAAAGAATTTCGTGGATATTGATTGAACGATCTTACAGAGGTGGCTATCCTGCATTCATCGAGATTGACTGGCGGAATCTCCACATTCAACAGCGGCTGGACTACTGGGGGATCCCTTTTCGCTGTACAGCCTGCCACCATACTGGCCACTTGCTCAAAAATTGCCCCCGCCGCCACTCCCGCCCTCGTCGCCCCCCGCGACACTTCTCCCCTCCCTCATCCTCTAACCAATCCCCCTCTCACCGTGACCCTCCCTTTTCTCTCAACCCCAACACCTCCCCCGACCCTCCACTATTCCCCACCCACGGACCCTCACCCCTCCCTACTCCCCCTCGCATAATCTCCCCTGCGCCCCCCATTCCCGAACCAGTCAACAACGCTGCCATCCCCTCTCCCCCCCCCTTATCCATCAAGGATTTCTCATTCCCCACATCCCCCATCCCTGTTACATCCTCCTCCCCCTCCTCGGATAAAACCCTCCACAAAGGAAAGGGCATATGCACTTCGGTCACTCCTGCAAATTCCCCC
Organism: Pinus taeda; assembly: GCA_000404065.3. NCBI lineage: Eukaryota > Viridiplantae > Streptophyta > Pinopsida > Pinales > Pinaceae > Pinus > Pinus taeda. Next base: position 95,771 of record APFE031735994.1, on the reverse strand, counting down.
ACGTCCTCCCCTATAAACTGTCCTGACAGCGATTTGGACATTTTCCTCTCCCGCAAATCCATTGAATTCGAACCCCTCACCATCCACAAACCCCTTGGCTCCCCTCTCATCAGCCCTAACTCGGCCAACAATATCACTGTCAGAAAAAAGACCCGCGGTGGAAGCAGACACTTTCGAGGCCGTACCACTGTCACCGAGCATGGCGTCCGAAACCTTTCTCTTATTGACGTCCCCATCCATGATCTCTCTGCCTCTCAGCCCCTTAGAGCAAACCTGGCTGGCGAGCCCTCTAAATGAATTTTATCATCTCCCTGAACATTCGGGGCCTGGGCGTTGACCCCAAATTTCTAACGCTCAAAGATTTCTTTCTATCCTCTCGCCCTTACATAATTCTTATCCAGGAGACAATGCGCACCCGTGATGTCTCCCTTGAATACTTCCGAAAGCTCCTTCCTACTTGGCACATGGTGGCCACTGATGCCGATGGCTTGTCTAGTGGTCTTGCTACTCTCTGGGACCCCTCCCGGGTCAGAGCGAAGGCTTACAAATGCTTTGCTGGTATAATTATCTCTGCAGCTATCAGAGGCTTTGATATTCCTCTAAACATCCTCAACCTTTATGCGCCTTACAGGAACAGGAATCAGTTCTGGTCTTCTTTTTTCTCTTCAGCTATCGTTGAGCTCGAACATTTGGTCATCGCTGGCGACTTCAACCTCACTCTCCACTCCAACGAATGCTGGGGCCCATGCAGGCACCATCGCCCCCTTGCAGAATCTTTCAAGAAAGAGCTCCTCTTCCATAATCTCGTTGACATTGCCCCATGTGCGACGTCGCCCACCTGGTCAAATGGCAGAACTGGTGATGCGTTCATCGCAAAACGACTTGACCGTATTATGGCACATGTGAGTGTCATCGACTCTCTTGGGATGCCACGCCTTGTCATTACAAACATAATGGTCTCCGATCATCGGCCCATTTCCCTCTCTTGGTCGGATCGCGGTGGTTGGAGGGGATTCCCGTTCAAGTTTAACCGCTCTCATCTTCTGGATCCCGCCTTCACCTCTCTCGTCACATCCACATGGGCTCGGGTTTCTGCCGACCTGCATTCCCTGCCTTTCTGCCTCAAGTTAAGGGCCATTAAAAAATCAGTAAAAATATGGGAGGCCGAAAAGAAACGAAAGGACCGGCGCAATCTCCTCCTCATAAAAAATGAAATTGACCTCATTCTTCAGTCTGCCGGCAACCCTCTCTCTTATGACAGCAGAACTCGCATCCGGTCTCTTGAGGGAATGCGATTCTCCATCCTGAAGCGGCGCGAAGAATTCTGGAGGCAAAAAAGCCGTGCCATATGGATGCGCGCGGGGGATAAGAACACAAAGTTTTTTCATAACTTTGCCTCCTCCCGTCGTACCAAGAATGCTATCTGGCACATTCAGAACGCCCAGGGCACCACTTTCTCCTCCCAACAGGATATCACCAGTGAAGCTGTATCCCATTTCCAGGCACAGTTCCAGCGCAGGGAATTCGTCGAATTCAGGGATTATTTATGGGGTATTGAGCTGGCGCCCACCATATTTGACAACGATGCAAACAACTCCATCTATCAACCTATATCTGAAGACGAGCTTCTTCACATTATGCGGTCCTTTCAAAAAGATAAGTGCCCAGGACCCGATGGATGGACAATCGAGTTCTTTCTTCATTTCTTCGATTTATTCAAGGCGGATATCCTCTCTCTTGTTGAGTCCTCCCGACTCTCTGGCGTCATCCACCCTCACACTTCCTCCACGCTTATTGCCCTCATTTCTAAGAAAGCTGACCCCCTCACGTTCCAGGATTACCGCCCGATATCTCTCTGCAACATCACCTTCAAGATCATTACGAAGGTCATCGCCGAACGCATCAAAGTTTACCTGGCCGCCTCTCTGTCCTCTGATCAATACGCCTTTCTCCGCGGCAGAAGCATCCTGGACGCTGTGGCAATCACCCAGGAATGTCTCTTCTCCCTCCATGCCCGAAAACAGGCCGCTGCCATTATGAAGATCGACCTACACAAGGCCTTCGACTGCATTGACTGGGGTTTTCTGGAATGCCTGCTGGCAAAGATCGGTCTAAGCCCCCCTATCATCAGATGGATCAATGCATGCTATGCCAATGTCAATTATGCTGTCATCATTAACGGTCTTCCCTCCCCTTTCTTCCAGGCCCAACGCAGACTGCGCCAAGGCTGCCCTCTGTCGCCCTTGCTGTTCATTCTCGTTATCAACTCTCTGAGCCTCCACATCAACAGAGCTGTAAACGAAGGCCACATCAAAGCCGTTAAAATCTGCCGTCAGGTGCACATTTCTCACAATCTCTTCGTGGACGACGTCCTCCTTTTTGCCATGCTCTGTAAAAGCTCCTGGATTTGCTACAAGAACATCCTAGATCGCTTCCACAGTGCCACTGGTCTCTTTATAAACAAATCCAAATCCATCCTATACCACAATGATGTGGATCTGGACTTGGTTTGATGGATTGCCCAGCACTATGAGATCTCTGTGGCCCCTCTCTCACAAGGTCTCAGATATCTTGGTTATTTTCTCAAGCCCTCCGGCTACACAAAGCAGGACTGGCAATGGCTCATTGACCGCTATTACTCCCGTATCTCTGCCTGGGAATTCCGACACCTCTCCCTAGCTGGACGTGTCATCCTCTCTCAGTCAATCCTCATGCAGCTCGCGGTGTACTGGGCGCACCTGTTCCGTCTCCCCACTGGCATCATCAAAAAAATCCATTCCATTACAGCTTCCTTCATCTGGAGTGGCGGCAAACAGCGGTTCAAATATCCCCTTGCCAAAATAAAACAGATCTCTGCCCCTAAGAATCTGGGCGGCTGGGGCCTAAAAGACCTTCGCTCTTTTGGAAACGCCCTCATCTGCAAATCTCTCCATCGGGGAATATTTGGAACAGGTCCATGGAGCATACTAATCCGGACAAAATATCTCAAGGGGCGACCAATCCTTTTCTGGTATCGCAGGGGCAACATCGGCATTCGGGGCGGATCTGCCGTCTGGCGCAGCCTCATATCAGTTGAAACATATTTCATTTCGAAGCTCAAATGGCACATCCACTCAGGTTCACAGATCCTCCTAGGTAAGGATCCGATCGTCTCCAAATGTGGCTTCTTTCTCCCCGAAAACATCATCGCTGCTCTCCATCACCGGGGTCACTTCACTTGGGATCACATTATCGATGCATGGCATGGCACCTCCCCTTCCTGGAAATCTGCCGCTCAGCTACGCCTCCCGCCCCACCTTGAGCCAATTTGGTCACAGGCTGTCCTCTCCCTGCAGGCTGCTGGCTTCGCTCGACATGAATCTGCTGACTCCCTACGATGGTTCTCTGGGTCCTCCTCATCGATTCTTGTCAAGGACGTCTACATCGACCTCTTTCAACCCATGGCCCCCGCACATGCCCAGCTCTTCCCATCCCCCCTCTGGAAAACAGGTTGCCCGCCTCGCATGACCTTCTTTGCATGGCTCCTTTTCTATAACAGGAATCTAACCTGGGACAACCTGCAAAAAAGATCATGGCACGGCCCCGGTCTCTGCTCTGCCTGTGTATCAGACAACGAGACCAATTTCCACATCTTCTTCAGCTACTGTGTAAGTCAGGAACTATGGTGCGATCTTGCACGCCTCTACAGTTTCCCCCATGTTCTTTTTACTTCTGTACAGGAGGCGTTCTCAAGCTGGTCTTCTCGGGCTGCAAAACTCCGCCCCCTTCTCCTTATCACGGTTTGGCATATCTGGCGATGGCGTAACAGGCGGATATTCGACTCCTACAAACCCCCTCTCCTAACAATAATGCCTGGTATCTGCTCCCTGTTCGACGCCATAACAGAAGGATTGACTCTCGACAATTCATCTGAGGCCCTCCTCGGTCAATCATCTCCAGATCCCTCCACAGAAGGCACGTCGCGCGATCGATCAGCTGCTGCTCTCCCCGGCCGATGATCTCAGAACTACCTCAGAACAGCAATCACGCCCAATGTTTTTCCAGAACTATTTCAGAACTTGTTTTCCATGAATTACGCATCCTCATGCACATTCAACTCTCATGAAAACAATTAACAGCATATGTTTACGTCTGATTGATTCAGCACAATTAAACCCGATGGTTTCCCTATGCCTGCGCCTTGCGGTCATAATATGTAATCTCTTATACATGAAATACAATGAACCACGCTTTTTCATCTGAAAAAATGTGTATCAAATTGAAATATGAAAGGAATTTGATTTTCTAGTCCTCGTGTTAACGTGTCGCTAGTTCCATCTTCAGATACAGACGATACGGTTTCGGCACAATGCCCGGAGAGTAGTCACCCACAAGCAAAAGCTACGCAAAAACATGGGAGTGGAGCCGGCGGAATTGTCACACCAGTGATCATGGGGATTATTTGGCATCTCGTTATTATCACCATCTTGGAATGAATATCAATTATTTTAGGGTAGATGGATTGGAAGTATTAAATGTTGAGATGAATATTGTTTATGTTTCTTTAATTCTGTAAAATTTAAATTTCAGAGAAAAGACAGCAGCCCTCCGGCGGTCCTCGTATGCCATAATTATTTTAGAATGGTTAAAATTTAATTGTGATGGAGATTTAGTTTTGATGGTTCAAATATGTGATCCTACATATGGAGCTAACGAAATAATATTTTGATCGTTTTTGTTAGCCGAGCTATGCCATGCTCCTCTAATGTATCCAATTTTATCGGATGTTTCAGAAAGGACAATTTCTTCGGTGAAATTTAAAAACTGTAAACTTGCCTTTTCAAGGGCAGAGAATGTAATAATGTTACATCATAAGTTCGGTTAATTTGGTATCTGGTTCTCTTAACTTTGTTTTTAAATTATGCTTGAGGATTTGATCTTACAATTACTTTTTATTTTGATTTATTTTAATAAGGAATTTTTATTTTTTAATTATATTAAATATAAATGCTATATTTTGAATTATATTAATAATAATCATATATGATTAAAATTTTATATTTTTTAATTAATTAAAATGTAGGTTCAAAATTACCAAAATATATAAATGTTATATTTTGATTATATTAATAATAATTATATTAAAATTAAAATTTTTAATTTTTAATTACCTTGTAAGGCGTTTCCCTATGAAATCAACTCTCCTCTCTGCCTACCTGTCATCTTGTAAGCCACACGATTATGTGTTAGATGATTGCAATAATTTCAACCGTTGATTCAAAGAGGTTGCCCAAACGATTTGGGCGTTTCATTTGGCACCGGGTTGAATAGTTTCATCCCCGCACTATGTGTTAAAGGTTATTCTTCAAAACCTTATGGGATGAGAATGTATCAGGTTTACGGCGGTGACCGCAGCAGCCCCCTTCTGGAGGACAGCGGGAATGACCTACTTTGCTTATGCCAACGTATGCGCTTCCATGCTCAGAGGTTGCCTAAGGAGCCCTACAAATCTAATGCCATCTCGCGCGAGAAGGTTCATTATACTGTCACGAAGTGGGTCGAGCAAAAACCAGAAAAGCCAAGTACCCACCATTTCTTTCGACGTACTTTGGCTTGAACTATTTTCATCAAAGCCCCATTGGATTATAAAGATCAGATGCAATCCCCTTTCTTTTTAAACAAACCCCCATTTGGATGCCATTCTTTCAAATTTCAATACCAACAAGAGATTAATCTGAGATCCATCAGCAGGACTTGAACAAGATTACAGTAGGTTTCAATGTATATTGTAACTGGGTTCAGGATTTAGGTTAATGTATCAGGTTTACGGCGGCGACGGCAGCAGCCCCCTTCTGGAGGACAGTGAGAATGACCTACGTTGCTTATGCCAATGTATGCGCTTCCATGCTCAGAGGTTGCCTGAAGAAGCCCTACAAATCTGATGCCATCTCGCGCGAGAAGGTTCATTATACTGTCACGAAGTGGGTCGAGGGAAAACCAGAAAAACTAGGTACCCACCATTTCTTTCGACGTACTTTGGCTTGAACTATTTTCATCAAAGCCCCATTGGATTATATAGATCAGATGCAATCCCCTTTCTTTTTAAACAAACCCCCATTTGGATGCCATTCTTTCAAATTTCAATACCAACAAGAGATTAATCTGAGATCCATCAGCAGGACTTGAACAAGATTACAGTAGGTTTCAATGTATTGTAACTGGATTCAGGATTTAGGTTAGTTGACCTAGAATTATTATTTCTGATACAGTGATTCCGATTATCACAGTGCATATGCCCTCCCCATTTCTGGAATGTAGCTAGCTCACAGGCTACAACACTCTCAAAAGAGCCCTTTAGGTGATAAATCGAGCTGAAAGGCTGCATCAACGATGTGAACTGTATGAAATATCTGCTCACAACTAAATTAAACTTCCCGAAAGACTCTATTGTTACTCTCACAGGTATTTAGTTATTAACTGTTTCGATTATCATAAATGGTTTCAATTCGTCTAATTTCCAGATGTCTCATATACCAATTTCATACCCACCTGTTATTGTTATCTGGTGTTCATTACCTGACCTGTGTAGTTTGAAGTTTTGCAGAGAAAGAAAATGATTCCAAAAGAATCCCTACAAAACGAAACATCCATAGGTGGATGAGTTGGATGGTGAAGGATTGTCAACCTGTGGATTCTCTGGTGTTTCATTATTCTGGGCATGGCTCTTATCAAAAAGATTACACTGACCACGAAGTTGATGGCTACGACGAAACATTGTTGCCTCTTGACTTTGAGATGACGGGGATGATTGTGGACAATGAGATCAACGATACGCTGGTAAAACCCCTTCCTCCCGGAGCTCGACTGCATGCAATCATCGATGCTTGCCATAGTGGCACTGTTCTAGATTTGCCCTACGTCTGCGTCTTCAACCCCGGGTCACTACTTCTAAGATTCAATCCATGTCTGGTTCTCAACTTTTCTTTAGCAGTATATCCATCTGTTTTCTAAAATTAATTGTTATAATTTTATTATGCTGACAAATTTAGCGGAGGAAAATGTGCGTGGGAGGACCATACACCTCAAAATGGTATGCGCAAAGGAACAATGGGAGGTGAAGCGATATCTTTTAGTGGATGTGATGATGACCAGACCTCTGCAGATACTAAGGTAAGATTATCTTTAAGAGGTTAGAATATTTTGGATAACGAAATATTTTGGAAATATGGAAGATAGGAATAAAATTAATCATGGGTATACTGGGAGAAAAGTGAGAGTGAGTGACGAAGCTTCCGTCCCTAACACATATACGTTTAAAAAAATAATTATTATTTCTGATACAATGATTCCGATTATCACCATGAAATAAATATGCCCTCCCCATTTCTGGAATGTAGCTAGCTTACAGGCTACAACACTCTCAAAAGAGCCCTTTAGCTGATAAATTGAGCTGAAAGGCTACATCAACGATGTGAACTGTATGAAATATCTGCTCACAACTAAATTCAACTTCCCGGAAGACTCTATAGTTACTCTCACAGGTATTTAGTTATTAACTGTTTCGATTATCATAAATGGTTTCAATTCGTCTAATTTCCAGATGTCTCATATATCAATTTCATACCCACCTGTTATTGTTATCTGGTGTTCATTACTTGACCTGTGTAGTTTGAATTTTTGCAGAGGAAGAAAATGATTCCAAAAGAATCCCTACAAAACGAAACATCCAGAGGTGGATGAGTTGGTTGGTGAAGGATTGTCAACCTGGGGATTCTCTGGTGTTTCATTATTCTGGGCATGGCTCTTAGCAAAAAGATTACACTGGCCACGAAGTTGATGGCTACGACGAAACGCTGTTGCCTCTTGACGCTGGTAAAACCCCTTCCTCCCTGAGCTCGACTGCATGCAATCATCGATGCTTGCCATAGTGGCACTGTTCTATATTTGCCCTACGTCTGCGTCTTCAACCCCAGGTCACTACTTCTAAGATTCAATCCATGTTTGTTTCTCAACTTTTCTTTAGCAGTATATCCATCTGTTTTCTAAAATTAATTGTTATAATTTTATTATGCTGACAAATTTAGCGGAGGAAAATGTGCGTGGGAGGACCATACACCTCAAAATGGTATGCGCAAAGGAACAATGGGAGGTGAAGCGATATCTTTTAGTGGATGTGATGATGACCAGACCTCTGCAGATACTAAGGTAAGATTATCTTTAAGAGGTTAGAATATTTTGGATAATGAAATATTTTGGAAATATGGAAGATAGGAATAAAATTAATCATGGGTATACTGGGAGAAAAGTGAGAGTGAGTGATGAAGCTTCCGTCCCTAACACATATACGTTTAAAAAATGAATTATTATTATTATATACTTATATAAAATATTTATATATAAAATCGGTGTGATTCTTTATAATTATTGATGGCCAGTAAAACAAAAACTTTAAGATTACGCAGTCAATACGTTTAAAAAATGAATTATTATTATTATATACTTATATAAAATATTTATATATAAAATCGGTGTGATTCTTTATAATTATTGATGGCCAGTAAAACAAAAACTTTAAGATTACGCAGTCAATTTTCTAATAGAATTGTTGTGAACAGGCGCTTTCAAAGATTACATCAATAGGAGCCATGACTTACAGTTTTATAAAGGCAATTGAGAAAGGAGAAGGGAACACTTATGGGAGTTTGTTAAGTTCTATGAGTGTTACTGTTCGTGAAGCACGCCAAAAGCAAGCAAAATCTAAAGATAAGGTTATCGAAGGAGCGAGCTATAAACAAGGCAAAGTTCAGGCCAGACAACCTGCTGATCTTACAAATATGCTTGTCCAAGGTGGCAGCTACAAACCAGGAAAATTCCAGGTATTACAATGAGAAAGGAGTGCTTTCAAATACTTTATTTACCTCTATTTTGTTTTATAAAATAGACTTCAAAAATTAATAAGTTAAAATATATTTTATATTGTTTTAATCATTTTCAAAATTAAATTTATTACTATGTTTACACCATAAGGCGTTTCCCTTTGAAATCAACTCCCCTCTCTGCCTACTTGTCATCTTGTAAGCCACACTTAGACGATTGCAACAATTTCAGCCTTTGATTCAAAGGGGTTGCCCAAACGGTTTGGGCGTTTCATTTGGCACCGGGTCGAATAGTTTCATCCACGCACTATGTGTTAAAGGTTATTCTTCAAAACCTTATGGGATGAGAATGTATCAGGTTTACGGTGGCGACGACAACATCCCCCTTCTGGAGGACAGCGGGAATGACCTACGTTGCTTATGCCAATGTATGCGCTTCCATGCTCAGAGGTTGCCTGAAGGAGCCCTACAAATCTGATGCCATCTCGCGCGAGAAGGTTCATTATACTGTCACGAAGTGGGTCGAGGGAAAACCAGAAAAACCAGGTACCCACCATTTCTTTCGACGTACTTTGGCTTGAACTATTTTCATCAAAGCCCCATTTGATTATATAGATCAGATGCAGTCCCCTTTCTTTTTAAACAGACCCCCATTTGGATGCCATTCTTTCAAATTTCAATACCAACAAGAGATTAATCTGAGATCCATCAGCAGGACTTGAACAAGATTACAGTAGGTTTCAATGTATATTGTAACTGGCTTCAGGATTTAGGTTAGTTGACCTAGAATTATTATTTTTGATACAATGATTCTGATTATCAACGTGCAATAAATATGCCCTCCCCATTTCTGGAATGTAGCTAGCTTACAGGCTACAGCACTCTCAAAAGAGCCCTTTAGCTGATAAATTGCGAGTGGGATATGTATTTTGGCAAATTTTCCCAGGATTTGAACTTGACCCCTGACCGCTTGCACAAGCGAAACTGCCCACAAGGACAAAACTTGTCTATAAGGAATTTGAACCTTGGTGGGGTATAAATTATCCCAAAATCTCCCAAGGGTGTCATTGTCAGGGGTAATAAATGGTCCTCCCATATTAAGTCTGTAAATTGTTTCAAAAGCATGCTCAGATAGACCACTGTAAGTATTAGGCAGGGGCACAGCTTGAGCTGTGTCTGAAACAAGAGTGTTCGGCACAGAAACAACTTCAATGGCATTGGCAAACGCAAAGGAATTATTGGAGGGAATAAATGTCAGGACCAATGTTTGTTCATTTACATTGATTCTTAAAGGTTATTCTTCAAAAGCTTATGGGATGAGAATGTATCAAGTTTTCTAGGCATATAGATTATTGACATAGATTGCCGTGTCCTTTATTTCTTCCAGGTTCTGGGCTTGGACATTTGTGCAGGCACAATGGTTGGAAATCAGGAATCTCTGGAGGCCAGAAGAGAAGAGTTACCACTGGTGGGCTAAGCAAGAATAGTTCCTTGGCACCACTGAAAATTTGCATTTGCATGATATAGTAGTGCCAAAGCAATTTGTTACACAATTTGTTCAACAAACTGAAGGTGGATGGAAGAGGACCTGTGAAATGATTGTTTCTACCATAAATTACATAAATATTAGCCGCTAGTTCTATCTCAGAAAAAAAATAGCCACCAGCCCTATATCAGAAGGAAAGCTGTCAGAAAAAAGGTTACTGGATATCAAGAGCGCTGACATATTTTTCACATTCATAATTTCAAAAGAGATTAAGCCTTCGTTGCAGAGTTGTATTTGTTGACAACCAGACTTTCCATCATATGTACTGGGCGGTGGCCATCCTTACTGTTCTAAGGACTGATTTATTCACAAATGTCTCGGGTAGTATTTGAAATATTTGGGTCTGTAAGCTCATTCCATGATAGTATGTCAATAGGAAGGATATTAGAGAACTGATTTTGGAAAAGATACAACTTACACAATTTATTCAGTGAACCGAAAGTGGTCGGAAGAGGAATTATGAAATGATTGTTGCTACCATCAATTATAAAAAGATTAGCCACCAGACCTATATTAGAAAAAGATATTAGCCACCAGCCCTATATCATAAGGCAAGGTGATGGAAAAATGGCTACCAGATATCAAGTCTTTCCATATACCTGAAGTTTGGCTCGTAAGTACAGGGCAGGGACTTCAAATGAAAGGTCGAATCGCTGTGATTAAGAATAATTACGATTATGGTTAATGAGGCATAAAAACACATTCTAAATGGTAGTTTAAAAAGGCCACATGATTCGTGAAAAGGCACCACAATATTTACAGGTTTAATGGGTACCATTGGCCGAGCTACCCAAGATAGCTCCAAATCAACAAGGCATGGTTGTTTTTCGTGGAATAAACAAGGAAATAATTCATCCAGAGCCTTAGTGCAATTATAAGCTGTTGGGTTTTCCCATTATGAAACCACAAAGATTGGCCATCCTACACCAAAAGGAACTCATTTCAACTTTACCCAGACTGATGACCCAACAAATATCGATGAGAATCACCAACCAAAAAAAAAATCAAAAGAGTTGCATCGTACCATCCAACTTAGTGAACCAAAGTCTAGAATTCAACGCTCAGGCTACCCCTTCTTACATGAGCAAAGAAAGGTTTTGCCGATTCAAATGAGTTATATCTTTCCTGAAAATTCCCTATCCTAGCAGAAACTTGAAATGCTAGGCCTAACTTGAAATTGAATATATTTTTCACAGATGAAGCAAAGACACGAGATAAAAGTCCATAATGTCATTACAAATCAAACTTGAATGTTTTGTTTGGACATTATGAAACCACAGACACTCCTCATCCTACGCTAAATGAGAACTCGTATCATTTTATCAAGATAGATGACAAAAGACTCATAATCAGTGAGAACTCTAACAAACAAAGAGCATCAATCCTTTTGAGTTTATTACCAGAAGAGAGAATACCAGAATGCAATGGAGAGATGTACAACTACAGGCCTAAGCTTTCAACGTCACCTACTTATACTGCCCAAACAACATATCCATGACTCCCCTGTTGAACTGACCCATGCTCTTCATGTGCTGCCGAGCTGCTTTGTCGTTGGCGATGAACCCCTTCTCCTTTAGCTTTACCAAGAGGTGCCACATCTCATCAGCCTTCTGTGCCTTCAAGTAGGAATCAACCAAAGCGACATAAGTGGCACCATTGGGCTTCCACCCATAGCCCAGCATCTCAAGCGTATATTTTCCTGCCTCCTAAAGCATTCCACCCTAGCGCAGCCCCTGAATGAGAACAGAGTAGCTATATGAATTGGGCAAGATCGTTTGATAAGATCTGTGCAGGAGAAATGTTGGTCGGTCGTGCAAGAGCTCTATTTATGGATGAAATTTCAACCGTATTGGACAGTGCTACGACTTTCTAGATCATCAAGTGTTTTCACCAAATTATCCATCTCTTGGATGCGACAATGTTGATCTCTCTTCTGCAGCCTGCCCCTAAAACATATGAATTATTTGATGACATCATCTTAATTTCTGAAGGAGAGGTGGTTTATCAAGGACCTTGAGAATCTGTGCTTGATTTCTTCGAGTCCATGGCCTTCAAGTGCCCAGAAAGAAAAGGGGTTGCTGATTCTTACAGGAAGTAAGTATAATTTCTGATATAGTTATGTTTTGTCCTGTGGATTGAGAGTGGTAGTTACAAACTAACATCTATATCTCAAAACAGAAAGATTTACAACATTTTCACGGATATGATTGCTGTGGAGCTTGATAACTTTGTGAGCTACGACTTATCAGGGTTCCTTTCTATCTATTTGCAACATTAGTGATTAAATGGATTTGATTAAATTTGTGTTGCAAATAACCCTCATTAGATTTCACTTCTTAATTGTGTTTGCGCTGGAGCTACAAGTTCTGAGTAAATACTATAGCTGTCAAATAGATACCAGAAGGAACCTGTAGATTGGAATTTGTAGTGTTAGCAAAGATGCCTTCATTAGTGGCAATTGACATATATGAGGAGGGGGTATCTGCAGTGAAGATCCGTCCACCCATTGTTGTGTTACTCTTTGATCCACAGCCTATAAGGTAGTTATCCTGTGAAGTTGAAACCCCATCTGATAAAATGACAATAAAAACAACACACAAATGCACACAATCACTGCCATTTCCTTCACTTCTTTCTCTGCAGCCCAATTGTGTGGTTCTCTCTTTTCTATGCACCCAAATTATAGGATTCTCTTTGTGTCTCTTTCTTCCTCTGCACCTCTAGGCAATTCCAAGGGCCTATAACTCTGCCCAGATTTCCACCCTAACCATTGAACTGATGCCGTCACCCCCTGACCGAGCTGGGATAGGACCTCCTTCTTTAGAATATAGAAAGATGGACTTCAGTTCACCTC
>APFE031735994.1:49590-82087 GCA_000404065.3 Pinus taeda | reverse complement strand
CAGAATGAATGTAAGAATCAACATGAAAAAGGTTTTACAGCCCTGAATTTATGGAAAAGTCTTTTTGGAAGACTCACGCAGTTTTGAAGCTTTCTGAGTCTACTCAGAATTCTTTTCGGCCCAAAACTTTCAATGTCAGATGACATCAGCAAAAATGGAACCTTATCTCTCAGTAGGCGATTTTGAAGCTAAGAAGCTTGTATCAAGATCCCAAAATCTCCCAAGGGTGTCATTGTCAGGGGTAATCAATGGTCCTCCCATATTAAATCTGTAAATTGTTTCAAAGCATGCTCATATAGACCACTGTAAGTATTAGGCAGGGGCACAGCTTGAGCTGTGTCTGAAACAAGAGTGTTCGGCACAGAAACAACTTCAATGGCATTGACAAACGCAAAGGAATTATTGGAGGGAATAAATGTCAGGACCAATGTTTGTTCATTTACATTGATGAGATATTCCTTCATCACAATTGAACTATTTTGGATTTGGAAATTGTACAATAGACCAGAGTCTTCGGTGGCTACTGAAAATATAGCACTTGTAAGATTGTACATTTGATAAGAGAATGGAAAGAAATGTAAATGTACCCATTGTCTGCCCTGGTGCCCAATACTGAAGGTATAGGATGACTTCTGAGTAAATACTCTAGCTGTCAAATAGATACCAGAAGGACTTGTAGATTGGAATTTGTAGTGTTAGCAAAGATGCCTTCATTGGTGGCAATTGACATATATGAGGAGGGGGTATCTGCAGTGAAGATCCGTCCACCCACTGTTGTGTTACTTTTTGATGCACAGTCTATAAGGTGGTTATCGTCTGAAGTTGAAACCCCATTATGATAAAATGACAATAAAAACAACACACAAATGCACACAATGACTGCCATTTCCTTCACTTCTTTCTCTGCAACCCAATTGTGTGGTTCTCTCTTTTCTCTGCACCCAAATTATAGGATTCTCTTTGTGTCTCTTTCTTCCTCTGCACCTCCAGGAAATTCCAAGAGCCTATAACTCTGCCCAGATTTCCACCCTGACCATTGAACTGATGTCGTCACCCCTGACCGAGCTGGGATAGGACCTCCTTCTTTAGAATATAGAAAGATGGACTTCAGTTCACCTCTATTCTAGAGAATAATTTGGAGATTTCCATGAAACTTTAGGTTCCTAAATATGTCAAGAACGGAGTTATAGAAATACTAATTGGCTCTCTTATGCACCAATGTTCTTGGATCATATGCCCATTTTGTATGAAATGTCTACTAAGTGGTTCCAGTTAATGGGGCATTGGTTTGAGTGTTCAATATATTCTTATTCTTTATCAAAGTATTTTTTTGCTCTATTTGCTTTCTTCAATTTATGCCTTACGGCGTTTCCTTTGCAACATCTGGTGCAAATGCTAGTAAATAAATAAACTGCTAAAGTCAATAAAGAAATTTTCGGTAGCTATAAAGTCCTTGTTGCCAGCGAATTTTGTACAAACCTATATAGTCCTTGTTGACCACGAATTCTGTGCAAAGTATCTCGAGTACCAAGATATTGTTATTCTTTTTTCTAAATCGAATTATATTTAAGATCAAGTTTCAACCATCTGCATGTCTCGAAAACAGCAATTTTTAATATTTTAATTCAGAGTAGAGCGTGCATTCCAATGAAAGTGTTGATAAAGATTTTTTTGGTATCTATGTAGTCCTGGTTGCTAGCGAATTTTGTACAAACCCATACAAGGGTGTTACCACTAATATCATTATTAGGATAGAAAATTTGTGATCATAATTTCACAATGAGAAATATAGTATCCAAAAATAAAATGCCCTTGAGGATAATGTGAGTGTTTGATTCATCAACCCAACATCTAGAAAAAACATGTATAGTAAGTCCATATCCAAATAAAGCAAGCTGTTGTAGCTCTGATACCACTTGTTGTAGATCTAACCCGGGAATATAGCTCTGATAAGAAAATATAATATTATGCAAATAAACCCAAGAAATAAGATAGAAATGCTTTATTGATCAAACCCTTGAGGTAGGGTAACACCATACATTCACTCCTTAAGGAAGGAGAATACTCCACAAGCCATATGCCTGTTCATACAAGAATACTTCTCTTCATATCTCTTCATGTGGAGTCTCTAGCCTCTATATAGGCCTCATACATACAATACCATGCATCATTACCATGGTTTCCTCATACCATCAACTAATACCATGGGCCCCTTACATTATTATTAACTACTTGTGGTCCCTTACATGACATGGGTTAACCACCTTATTAATTACTATGGCCCATCCCATTATTAAAATATTACCTTGGGTACCTCCCTCGGTACCCCATATTACCCCCCCTAGGTACATAACACAAGCCAACCTTCACTAATCCATCTTCAAAGGCTCTCCATACTAACCTGATGATCCTGAAATTTAGTATGATGGTTTTACTAAAGAAATCAAGAATTTGTTTTAATCCTACATCCTCCCCTAAGCACCAAGGAAACTTCGACCCTATACTTCTTGCCACCCTATGTTTCACTTCCTTAGCCATATTTTGGAGGATGAAGTATTACAATCTTGTTAGAGATCCAAGTTTAGGTAACGACCAATGAAACCTTCACTTCAAGAATTCATAATAGGATAAATTACTTAGGTTTAGGCTAAAATCACATATCTCCAATAGACAAAATTACTCCTCTATCTTCAATGAACTTTCCTTCCTTTGTATAGCTGGTACTAACTTTTGTGGCCTACCCATTAACTCTCCCTCACTCTAAATGGCGTAGTATTTTGGGTGGAGTACCAATGTTATCCAAACATGATCTGATTTTGGAAAGTGATATGGTTAAATGGTGCTCAATTGCTCCAAAATACATCCATGCTAACCCATCTCCTTCAAGACCAAACACATGTGATGAAACCTCTTTGAATTGAAAGCAAATTTAATATTTTGACAGGTTATCATCAAAATAAGCCATTGACTATACTAGATCATCCAAGAAAGGAGCAAACAAGTGTGTCATCAGACCTTTAACTTTACACCATTTAACACAGGCATACATATATTGATTTAGAAATTTACGTACATATTTTAAGAATTCAATTTTAGATAACAAGGTAGTTGTTTAGCATAGAGTTTAGTCTTCATTTGATCATGGTTCAAATCCCTTGTAAATATTTTTATAAATATACATGCAAAAATCCAAGTGCACTCTCTCAAATCGCAATGCACTACTCTAAATTACAATAACTACTCTCAAACACACACCACTCCATATAACATTCAAATTTGTATAATAACAAATATATTAATACCTATGAAATGTAGATTTTAGTTTACCAAATCTTAAATTTAAACTTCATAAAATAAATTAAAGATAAAAACTACTATTGTGAAATAACTTCATTTAATAATTTATTTCTTAATGATAATACCATCTTATTAATATTTAAAATTAAAAATATATTAATTAATGTTTTATTATTTTAAAGAATAATTTACTTAACTAATACACAATGACAATCTACCTGCAAATAAAAAAATTTAATTGCTTGAAATTTCTAAAAGATATGCTTCCATATCAATTACACCTTTCATACTAACATTATTTTTTGAATAGTCCTTCTCAACAATGGGTGTATTTTATTGTGAAAGGATGAGATTTGAAAAACCTATATTAATTTGATGACACGAACATTTCCAAATACTTTATCTACTAACAAGAATATCGAGCGTTATCAAGGCGTAAGCGAGCAGCTATGTAAGCATTTTTCTCTTGATCTAAATAATTTAGTTGAATAAATTATTTAGGTATTGAGGGCATCATGTTTTGGTATTGAAAAATCATTTTAGGATTATTTTTATTATTTTTAATTATTTTTATTTCCATTAAAAGTATTGAGGGTTTTTTGTAGTGCATTATATTAGATATTATTTTTTGGTATTCAACTGCATTAAGAAAATTATTCATTTATGACTATTTCCATTATCTATGATCATTTCCATTTCCATTTCCATGAGAGGTAGTCCTAATTTACTAATTTCTCATGATTTTTTAATAGTCCACTTAGCACTCATTGCATCGAGAGATGCTCACAGGGATGAAGTGGGATTGAAACTAGTGAAATAAATCACATAGCATCGATCATCACTTCTGGAGCTTACACCCGATGACCAAGACTACCAGAGAGGTTTCAAGCATGTTCAAGCGTGTTTAACTGTGGAGTTTTCCCTACAATCAAGCCCACTTAGCTTGCTACCTCATTCACAAAACCTTAGCAAGTATTGTGCTTCATGAATCATTCAAGTAGAGCTCCCTTCACTGGAGGGTCTTTCACAGTGCATTATATTATATATCATTTTTTGGGTTTCAACTACGTTAAGAAAGTCATTCATCTATGACCGTTTCCATGAGAGTTAGTCATAACTGACTAATTTCTCATGATTTTTGACTAGTCCACTTAGCACTCATTGCATCGAGTGATGCTCACAAAGATGAAGAAGCGGGATTGAAACTAATAAAATAAATCACATAGAGTCAGTGATGGTTTCTAATATATCAATATATTTATAGAAAAATAAATAAATAAATATATTATTTTAAAAAAATAATAGTAACCAGTATATATATCTGTTTAATTTTTTCCACAAGAAAATGAAAACTGTAAACTTCAAATTTAAAATATAGTAAATCAACCATTAAAACAATCTTTTTTTATTTAAAATTATAAATTCCAAAATGCATAAAAATTATAACATATCTTTTTATAAAATTATAAATTTCAAATCATAAAAAATACATATTAACTAAAATTGATTCCTCTTATAAAATAACAATGATGATAATATTTATTTATTAAATGAGTGTTGAGTTGGTTATCACTTTGTTAGATTTTTTGGAAATTATTAGTAGTTATTAATTTTGGAATTTTGGTAGAATTAAGAAAAACACAATATTTATTGGTTAAATACATGAATTTAATCGTTTTAAATATATATAATATATTAGTAAAATTTAAAAAAAATTAAGTTCAACAAATCTCTATCCAATTTAATACAAATTCCACCAAAAACCTATACCCAAAATAATTCAAAACATATAAACTACCACCATCATAACTTGCCAAATGTGAATACGACAAGGTTTACCCAATTTAAAAATGAAAACAAAAATTTTAAAAAAATGCAACGGGCGTGCAGCAACACACGAATCTATTCGAAAATATCGAATGAAAATTTATCATTTTCTGATATTAAGCCATACCTAGTATACCACGATAAAAAAGCGTTAAACGAGGATCGTCGGATTTAAAATTACAGCCACGGATTCAATCTTCTCTGCTCGTTTCTGTGGGACCCGCATCACCTGCACGTGGGCAAGGTGAGGAATAAGTATTTTTTTTGTTCTTTATGGATTTTTATCTATAAATTCACTCATTACAATGTATTTAATACCATATATCAAATACACACTTTAAAATTTCTCAAATCTAATGTAGCATTTCATAATGTGTAATTGAATATTTATTATTTGAATTTGTTAAAGCGCAAAAGTTTTAATTCTCTTATAAATTGTTTTAGGTAAGGATGTTAAGGTGGTTATTCTTATTTTTATTTTAGATTTTTGAATATTTTGAAAATCTGCCTAATAGGATTGAAGTGGTTTAACTTTATTTATATTTTCAAAATATTTTAAAATTTACACTCTATGCTTTGCTTAAATTTTTATAATTAGAAGTCTGCATTGATTTAGATTAAATGTGACAGTCAGATTCAATAATATACAATCTCAAATAATTGAAGAGGAATGCAAACTTTACCTCATATATAGTTTCTATGACTGCGCCCTGTAGCCAAAAATGGTTGTTTCTTTTTCTAAAATCAAATTATATTTAGGATCAACCATTCTGTATACTGAGAATCTTATTTTTGTTGATGATTTGCTTTCCCATGTAGACTAAAGATTATCAAAAATATAATTTATTTTACATAAATAAAACTTTTAACTTGCTATTCAAACACACACACACATACAGATTTTAAAATTATATATGAATTTTAAGTTTTTTTAATTGAAATATTATTTTCTTATTAATCTTTAAAAAAAATATTGAAAAATTTTATATGGTTTTCAACAATATAATATATAAGTTTTTGGAATAAAAATATATATCAATAAATTATTGGTATATATGTCAAATGACACTGCAAGAATCCCTGTGAGATCCACATTCCAATGTTCGTATCGTCCGCTTCATACAAGCACTAGAAAAATTCTATAAAACTGACTTATCTTTCATGGAAATTAAAATAAAGAATATAATGATTTGGCATAAAGAATCAAAATACAGAATACACAAACGCTAACCTTATACAACTTCACTCACACATAGAGAGGATCGATCTCGTGATCACATGAACGAGGTTTTCCTTCTCCCTGACCCTGAGATTTAAAGAATGCAGGAATAAAATGGATCAATTGTAAAATAAATTCAATGAACATAAAAATGTTTTGGAACCTAACGTACAACATTTAGAAGTCTAGGCTAGAGAAGCATTCTGGTGTCGTAAAGCCTGGTAACTATTGCTTTCATCGTAGGTTGGGTGATTCCTCCTCTTTGAGACGACAAGTGCTAGTACAGACTTGTGCTCCCACGTACCGTCGAGCATATATTGGGAGACCACAATAGGCTATATCCTTTATCCTTAGGAAGCTGTGTCTACCGCCCTATCGATCGCAATACACTAAACACAACATTCGAGAAGATTGACTTCCATACCGTAAAAAGTATATTGTAGTTTTTCGATTGGTTCAGTAATCCCTCTGTCTAAACTTCCAGAGTAGTCTCTTTCGTTCCTTTTCAGACTCCTTAAAAGAAAAGGTCCATCTGAGCACTTGTCACTTCAAGCTCATTAAAAATCAAAGGCGACTTGAGTCATCTTTAGCTTTTTCTCGACTCTTAAAAATTGAAAAAGCAAGTTGTGTCAAAGCGTCTAAAATTCATTTAGTTCAGAATCACATTTTCCCCTTTTATTTTGAGTTGATCAAGTAATCCGCAATCGTGGAAGAAAGTCAATCGAAACCCCGTCGTTCATGGAGACTAACAAGTCAACCATATTTGACTCCGAAAATGAAACTATTCCAGACCAAGCGAACTCATTTAACTAGGTCAAAGTCCCCTAGATTGCTTGGAACTTGTGTTCCAACATCCTCAGAGACTCCAGTTACTCCAACCATTTTTGGTATCCCTTCCTTTATAGAAGAAGTTTCGTAGTCACAAGAGGACATTAGCACTGATCGTAGTGTAATGGTAAACACTTCTATTCCTGAACTGGCTCCATCTAGGGCTGATTCGGAAAGTGTCACCCCTCCAACATCTGTCGCTACAAACTCTATACCTTCTTTGGCACCAGAAATATTTTATGGACCTGACAGTCTACCTCTCCCACCTGGATTGATTGCTATAGAAGAGATTGTGAAGGATCTTCCATCCAGTACTCCATTACATTTTGGAACTGGGATCACCCTATATCCTTCTTCGTCAGAAGTTATTCTCCCTTCATTGCAAGTTCCTGTAGAATCGCTAGGGAATATTTTGGATAGACTTGATATGTCTGAACAACCATCGACATCTAGGACTGTGTCATCTGACACAGCAGTAGCAGAACCTCCTGTTGCTACTCCAACAATGTTCATTGGTGTACCATCTATCCCAATTAGCTCTCAACCGCTAAATGGAGTCCACCTAGGGACTGTTTTGACAGTATGGTATGTTCCCATTTGTTCGTCCGAAATAATATCTGGAATCTCTTATATTGAGTCTCAACGAATTGATCCTTCATGACAATATCAATTTGGGCAGTCCAGTCTCCAGGGGCCAAGCTTACCTTTGAACACTGGATTGCCACCATATGGGGCGCAATATGCCCTTTCATTGTTCCCTCCAGGAGGACAACCATATGAGAGTTCACAACAGAATTTGGGTCATGCCGAAATTATATCTAGTGGTTGGGTGCCAATACTGCCTCAACAACCAAGAGTTGTATACTCAATGCAACCAAGTCTACCTGTGTCGAATATCCCCACTACACCGGTTATTGTGATGGTGTTGCAAGTACAAGCATTGCTTGTTGTATGCCAACCTCAAGTTTCTCAGGTCGTAATACAACAACCTCTTTTCTCCATGACATGACAACAATCACCGATTAGTGGCTCCTTAACTGGAGTGACCCAGGCTCAAATGGGTATTGTTACCCCTCATCTTGGTCAAACAACCGATATTGGACAACAACAAATGGCTTCACAACCATCGCTGGTGCAATATCAACAACCGCAATTCCAACAAGCTTACCAAGGACCTAAGTAACAAAGCTTTATGAGTAGTGGGCAGCCATATATTCAAACCGGTCAACATCAATCATATCATAATGGTTATGCCCATCAACCTTACCAAAGTTATCAACATCAAATACATTATGCTGGTATGCAAAGAGCCACTGCTCAGGCAATCCCATCTTATCCTGGGTATGCTTCGCCGAACCTGAATCAACAGTTACCCTTCATGGCGACTTTAGAGTTACCAGATCTAAATCAATTAACAAACGATCCAATTTCTTATGCCTCTTGGTGGTCGGCGATTCCTCATAAACTTCCATCAGATATTCCTAAATTTAATGGAAATTCGGGTGAAGACCCATCAAATCATGTGATGACCTTTCATCTGTGGTGTTCGTCCAACACTCTCAATGATCATTCGATTAGGCTTCGCCTTTTTCAGTGAATGTTAACTGGTCCGGCAACAAAATGGTACATCGAATTGCCTAGAACTTCATTTGATAACTTCAGCTCCCTTGCCACACCCTTTTTAACCCATTTTCAGTTACCAATAAGGTACGAAACAGGAACGGAGCTTCTTACCCATTTCAAGTAAACGACAGCCACTCACATATCTAATCATATTCATGAATGGCGACGTCACCGTAGAATGGTAAAAACATATGTTCCTGATCAACTGCTAGCTAAATGGTTTATTAAGTCATTGTTACCTTCTATTATAGAAGATGTGGCAAAGGGAGAGGTCTTCACTGAAGAGCAAGTCATTGCTCATGCACAATATCTAGACTTGATCTATACTCAATCTAGCATGCTCTACGACAAAATCACTGATGCTCCTAGACCAGAGTTTTCCATTCCTCCTCCTAAATCAAACAAAGACTCTCATGCTGGCGATGGTGTGATAGGTACGACTAGCACGAAAATTGCAAAGGCTACATCGAAGAAATCCCATATGGTTTCTAGTCAAAATGCAAATGAAGAACTTCTTGCCTTGGAGGTTAATGTTGTGTCAATCGACAAGGGCAAAGAACTGAAGCAACCAGGAGGCAAGAAGAAAAAGAAAGGGAAAAAGAAGAAGCAGGATAAGTCATCTCCTAAAAAACCTTCTACAAACCCTTTTGGGCAGAGGAAACCCCTTGCAGGGTGTCAGATATGCGATGAGGATCATTGGACGAGAGATTGTCAACATAACGCTAAAATTAAGAAATTCTTTAAGAGTTCAAAAACCTTAGCGGTATTGACTGATCTGTTTCCAAACCCAGGAACCAATCTAACTGCTAGTAACAATGCTTCCCTATCTCAAGTGCTTATGTTTTCCATTTCAAAACAACAAAATGATGCTTTGATATCGACAAGGAATAAAGATTACGGGAATCCACAGCTGTCGAACAACAAGGCTACTGATCAACCTAGTAGTTCGACAACAACTTCAACCGAAGTTGTGCCACCCATCATTCTTGAGCTAACGATAAAGCTGCCGAAGGGAGTAGTAGACAAATCGACATTTAATCCTCATGCCAAAGCAAAATAGAATTATAATATAGTAGAGGACCTAGCCCAATCGCCGTCCACTATGTTGACACTTGAGGTACTGCAAAATTGCCCCTCCCAGAAGCAGGCTCTATTATCAGCGATAGGTGGGATTGACCCAGTGGATTCCAATCTTGTAGCCTTTAATCATAAAGGATATGAACCTCAGTTACCAGCTCAACTTGCTTTCCTCATTCAAGTGAAATCCCTCAACATAACTGTTCATCGAACAATTATTGATGAGGGGGAATCTACATGTATTATGTCAATGAGTTGCTGGAAAACTTTGGGCTCGCTACCCTTGTCGTGATCATCAACGACGTTAAAAGCATTTGATGGACGGACATACACTCCATACGGGATTTTAAGTAACTTGCAAGTTGAACTGGGGGGGAAACAGTACAAATCGATGTTGAAGTTATCGATGGAAACCTCGATTACAACATCCTACTGGGAAGGCCCTAGATTTATGCTATGGTTGCTGTTGTGTCAACATATTTCAGAAAGATTGCATTTCCTTTCCAAGGAGGAATTACAATTGTCAACCAAAAAACCTTTCTCCCCAACAGTTCACAAGTTACGGGAAGCATCCTGATGATCCAAGGAAGCTGTCAATTGCTTCAAAATATCGAAGTAGGCCTGCTAAAAGACCCTACATTGATGGGTACTTTTTCCCTACCACCTCCAAACAATCAGGCGGAAGTGGCCACAGTAGAAACTTGCAATATGATATCTTCTATATCTAAAAGATTCAGAAGATTCCCGAACATTTTGTCAGCATGGATCATTGCCATTTTAGAAATATTGTAGCAATCAATTTTCTTGGCCTGGGGGGAAAACTCAAATCAACGCTCATCGAGTGTTTGGATAGATAGGTCTAAGGAATATGGCACCTCTTCAGATCCTTGGTCGCATGTACATTCTACAGACGAAGGAATCATCTAGTCAATGATGATAGAAGAGGCACCATGGGAAGATTACCACCATCGTTCCCATCTTCCAGATTACCACGAAGAATATTCCAATGACATTAATCGTCCTTCAGTTTTTGATTTTCTATCAAAAACTGTAAATACAGTGGACCTTGAGGATAGTTCCTATCTTGTGTCAACCTCATTAAAAAATGAAACAACTCCCTTTCCAAATCGAAACTTTGATTACAATCTCGTAAAATCCAAGTCGAGTCTTTCAAAGATCTCGAAGGTAAACCTTCATTCCAACCACCGCAATGAATGCAATGAAGCTTGGGGGGCATGCACCTCGATTTGCATCATTATGCTGGGGGCATGTGAACTTATAACAAGCATAGTTTTTTTCAAGCTTGTGTAAACATGAAACCGAAGACGAGCAGTTTTACGCAAAGTTCAAGCTCGTTAAAAAATAAACTTAGCAACGAGCATATGTTCCACCAGAGTTTAAGCTCATTAAAAAATGAACCCACCTCCAGTAAATAAACATTGTGATCGCATTATCATCAGCTTTTGAGCCTTGGTCATGTTCTTACCATCATCTCCACTTTATTTTAACCGATCATACACCTCCATTTGATTGTTTACCCCTTTTGAGGAACATCTGCGACGAGTGATTCTGTTAGCCATTTTCTTTACACTACCATGATTGGAAAGTTCCAAACCTTACCTAGAACCAGATGCTACCTGAAAATATCACTCATTCCTCAAAAAATGAGTCTCCTTTAAGCTCTTTTCATCTAACTCATAAAATATGAAAAGATTGTCGAGAAATTGGCCTCTTCAGCTCGTTAAAACGATCAGAAGTGTTATCCCTCATCTAGATTTTAATCTTTTTGGACCTAAGGGATCATTACACAAAACGATCGAGCGCTTATCTTGTTCGGCTCATTAAAACTATTGCAATTTCTTCCCTTTCGTATTATTTTATACTTTTTCAGACTTAAGGGATTATATGACGAAAAAGGATTACTGGAGTTTCCTTTTCGTCTCTTTTCAGACTCTCTAAAATTGAAAAGGACCGAGTTATCTTTGTTGTTAAACTTGTTAAAACAATAGTGACAAACTCATCCATGCAGACAAGAGCGAGTTTCACTGTTTCTAGGCTCGTTAAAACATAGCGACGGGTTTGTCCGAAGGGAAAATTATAGAACAAGCATATGTTATCCTCCTCAAGCTTGACAAAAATAAAGAGGTACTCATCAGCGATGACTGGGGACAAATTGGGAAGAAAACTTGAAGAAACTTTATTGGTAGCAAGTTGCTCTTGAACATGACACTTTCACTTCATCACCATGATTGAGTCGGGTTGGGTTATTCCGTTCATGGATCATATTACCATTGGTTCATCGTACCATCCATTTTTGGGGTTAACGCTACCAATCCACTTCAGTGTCACTGATATGTTCAAGAGAAGTCGCTCAGAGAATTCACCAACCTAGCTTGTGTCTCATCCGTTGCAATACCTTCACGCTTCATTCTTTCATGACTGCCACCCTGAACCTTGTATCATCAGATCATTTTCACCTCCACAAAATCATTTGCTCTGTTTCGTGTCGTAGATGTGGGATTCATTAATGCCCTCCTAGGATGGGTCACTTCTTGTCGACATTAGCTCATTATCCAAGAAGTCGATCTAGGAACAACCCTTTCAGTACTTTGAAGCTTGCATGCCTCAATGGCAAGTTTCTCACTTCCGGTGACAAGGTTACATCAATGGCCTTCGACCGAAAGATTTTGCGTGGTGTTCGATGCCAAGTCTCATTTTCACACCACGTGAATTGTATTGTCGTACCTTGAGGGTCATTATCATTATTGGTGATTCTTCTCACGCGTGTTAACAGCTTACATCATTGGTTGGTAATCATGTGATGTCTTTCCATGTTTGACTCCAGAACATCTTTTCACATGGATTGACTTGTACTTCGGGTGAAGCTTGAACGAGTTTGAAGACCTCAGATCTAGTTTCATCCATCCGGGCTACGATATATTCAGGAAAATAAAGACATCAAATGTACATCATTGTTGCACAGACAATCATCCAAGCCAAAGGATGATGGCTCTACTAGAATCACCAGTCTGCCACACAGACGGTTGTCTGTCCTATGTACATGAGAATGAATTTATAAAGCTGAGCATGGGAATGACCACCTCACCTAGATCATGAAAATATTATGAAAATAATGTATTGTATTGTATCTTATTACAAGTCACCTTCCAATTCAAAAAACCTTGAATCCTCATGATAAAGCATTTCACCCGACATCAAAGATTTACGACCTCATGCTTTAGGGGGCAACTGTTATATACATATTTGGGCACTGTAACCCCAATATTATATGTCCATAAACTAAGGGCTTCTAAGTCCCAAAAAGTGTTGTTTCATACCCTAAAGGAGCAAGGTTAGCTGATTACATCATCTCCCAGAAGTTCTCCATGAAAAACTACTCAGAACTGGTCAAAACTGGACCATCTCACCTGCTCCATGGTCAGGGTGCAATGCATATCACCTACTACACACGAGAAGTGCGATGCATACTGAAAAGTCCTTCTATAGGGTGCGATGAGTGAGAATAGGCAAATGGCAGAGACAGTTTGCTAAGTGGATGATCAAGGAATCTTCTAGAAACTTTTCATATGACACTTGCCTCTCAAAATTCGCCTAGGGATGAGTAAGAGATCAATGAAATCTCCAAGTGGAGCCAAGAACTATAAGTGGAATGAAACTAATCAAAAACCCAGAGCTGACTCACACCTCTGCAAATATCTATATATGGATCCCTCATCCCAGAGATCCAGAGGTTGGAGGCTGGAATCTTGTATTTTTATAAGAAGGTGCTGTTGATTTCGTTGTGGAACATCATAGTGTTGGGTGATTTAAGCTTTTCATGAGGTGAAGAAGGGAATTCATGCTGGGAGGATGACGCTGGGTCAGATCAATGGGTTGTAATCCTCTCTTCTACTCTTTCTATCAATAAAACTATTAGATTTTTCTTCCACATTTCTGTATGTTTGAGTTGATATATGCATTTGTGTGGTCAATATATATCTGGTCCTATATTGTTTATGATTGTAGATCTCGGTGCTTTGATGGTACTATGTTGCTTTGACTTTACAAGTGCTCTTTGAAGTGGGGTAAACAAGGGAGAAGTGGCAAAGATCTATCAAAGGGGGGAGGAAACAAGCAAGGAGCCAATCGAAGGACTGAGGTCGGTACTCTTTGCTTCTCTCCCATCTACTTCTCATAAAGGAAAACACAAATAACTTTAATTTGTTTGTTTCTAAGATAGTTACCCGTCTTAGTGGGACTAGAAGCTCTGCATGGGCACTAGATTTCCTGATAACATGAATAGACACAACATATGTCTTCCCTCAGTCCTCCAAGCCTCCTATTTCATTGTGTAGTTTCCCGTCGGGTCCAATGTTGCCACCTGTGTGAATTCCCACATCACACACTCATCAAAACTTAGATTGAACTGCGTAATCCTGAAGAAGATAATTCCTTCTACATGGATGAGTTTCCTATATAGGAAAATTCCTCCAACTAATAGTACATTGTCCCATCCTCTGATCTCATCTAGGTCTTTGACTGAATTGACATGCATGAGTTATTTATGAGAGAATATTCAGTTATCTAAAGAGCAGCAGTTACATGCATGCATGCATTAACTAACTAAACTCACAATTAGTTCCACAAACTGTTGGAACTAATCTAACTGGACTTAACTCAGTTAACTGAGCTAACTAATTACAACTCAAGGTACAACTCATCCTCATCTCCTTAACTAAGGGATAAATTCCTCAATCAATGGAGAAACTGTTGCAGGTCTTCACATAGACTTCATGTTTAATTTTCTCCAACTAATTAACTCAAGATAAATTAATTAATTATTTTACAAACAACTGTTAAGAACAAATTCAAATTTTAATTCTCAATTTTAGTTCAGGGACTAACTAAAATTGGAATGTATCTCGAAATTCTATTTATAGCAATGTTATTTTTAGTATTTCCATTTTATCATTTTTTGTTGCTATGTCCAACACTGGTATGTGAACTGCTATTTATAACATTTCTATTTTTAGCATTTCTTGTTGCTATTTTTAGTATTTCTTGTTGCTATTTTCAACACTCCCTCTCAACAGGGAAGGAGTTCAACTCGATCCCGATCCTGAACCTTTGAAATGTTCTGCATGCAACACTACTCTCTAGTGTTGTTGCTCCAGCAACACAGAAACAAAAAAAATATCCAACCTGAATCAGAATAATGCCTCTGTCATCAAAGTCTCTGACTATTATTTCCTCTGTTGACTGAAAACTCTGCACTTCTATGCTCTTCAATATCTTATTGCTCTAGCCTCTGTCACTTTGATCTCTTACTACATCAATCCCACTCATTCCTCCCCTCATCATGTTACATCGTGTTGCCCACTGTTGCACTACAACTCAGTTACTAAGAAGTAAGTAATTGATCTCCCAACTGACCTCCCTGTTGGGCTAGAAACACCCTCTGATGTTGAAGCTCCCTTTGTCTTTGACAAGTGCTCCTTTTTTGACCTTTGTGTTGTTGCAACAATTCCCTGCATCTCGCATCGTTGCACACCTCTTTGTGTCATCCTGCACTAGCGCAACACTCCTGTGCCTCTCACATTGCTGCAGCCTGCTAGCTCTGCGTTGTAGCTCTCTCTGTTGCTCCATCTGCATCCGTCTCTACCCAATCAGCCAGTCCTGCTACTCCTCATCGGGGCTCTTGTAACAAGGTCTAATCCAAGAAGTTAGATACCTCGAGGATCCTACCCCTATTTCAGCCTTCTTGGGACTATCAAGTGATCTATTCAATGAGAATTTTGAGATTCTCCAAGGTCTGAGGAACATCAATCCGTTAAAGGCAGGAGGCCGTGTGAAGGATGCTATAGTGTGAAAGTTCAGAGGTTTGTGTATGGGTTTGTGTATTGATAGACTCAATGAGAGCAAGCTTCGCATATGAAGCTCTTTGACTAATATTTTCTTTGATAGATATTCTAGTTACAACTTTAAGATGGAACATAGAGAAGTCAACATATACTTCTGACAAGGAGATATTGGCAAACACCACTTAGGTGCAAGCTCACTTTCAAAATATTCAAGTTCTGCTGAATTTATAACCCTTTTAGATGATGAAGCAAGCATATCTCTTAATGGGTTTTCTTCAGCTTGTTCTTCAACTTCAAGCTCTTTGAAAGAGATTGATCTTCTAGAATTATCCATTTTAGAGACTTATAGATTTTGAGTGCTAACCGTAATGAACCAGATATTACTAGCTCTGATACCAATTTGTTGCAGGGGCTTCAAACACGAAGCTTGCTCTCGTTGAGTCTCTTCTCTGTGATCAATACACGAACCTGTACATGAACCTCTAGACTTTCACACTCTAGTGTCCTTCATACGACCTCCTTCCTTTAACGAACTAGTGTTCCTTAGACCTCGACGAAACTCAAGCGAACCTCTTGTCTCATAGATACTACCTCAACAGACAATTTAACACATGCAGAAATGAAAAATGTACTCAAGCGGAATGTATCATGCTCAGAAAATGGATACTCATATATTTATGCAGAAGTTTCTTTACAAATTCAGAGAGAAATTCTGAAGCTCCTTTCCAAAGATACACTGTTTAGGCATTTATCAGATGTTGCGACTTGTCAAGCAAGAAGCTATCTAAAGGAATGCTGGCCTTTCACAGACTCTGTCTTAGAACTTGAATTCTTATGAAAACATACAGACTTCAGAAACCTAAGATTTGGCCACTTTAAGTTCTCACCATAGTTCTCACTCTGATGTGCAGGCTTTTCAGATCCGACTCTAAAGAGATGGAAACAAGAACTTCCTCCTTGGGCTCAAAAATTCAAAAAATTAACCAAAATCACACTCATACTCTGAATGCCCAAAATGATCCTTACTCCTTCCTTATATAGGAAAATGAGGGGACAAACATCTGACAGTCACGCAGACAGATTCAGTACTATCTGTTGTCAGTCGAAAAATGGTGGCTCTAAGTTCACCAAAAGTCGGAGAAATGCTCCGAGTCTCGTGACTGAAGAATATTTGTACTAGGTTACATTGTGGAAGATTTGAACAAATCCCACGGAAAATATTGTACTGTAAATAACTTTTACATAGTGGATGCTTTTAAACAAAAAAGCCCACGAGAAAACAAGTCACATTCAGTGTTGTGACTATACATCATTATTACACTGTGGAAGCTTTAAGGACAAGTCCACGAGAACCATTAATGCCCCAAAGGTGTGGCCCTTGGAAATCTTGTCTGAGAACATCTACAAGAATTCCAAGCCTTTCTATAATTTTTTCATACAATCATAGGCTTTCTTAAAACGATTTGGTGTTTATCTTAGTCATGACTAACTATTCATGCTAGTTTTTCATTAAAAAACCAAGAATTTGATTGTCTTAATAACTATTAACATCTCTAATAATTATAAAACTGATGTATATAGCGTGGCATTTTAATATTATGTCAATTTTATATTATATCAAATCTTCCACATATATGTAATGACATTTGAATACTGTATACCGAATAAGAATGAAATTTTCTGAACCAATCAATTTTCAAATAAATAAAATTATATATATATAAGAGATAAAGTTAACTTTATTATATTGATTTGACAACTTTCAAATAAATAAAATTAAAAATTTTTGATACAATTAATTTTATCGTATTCATTTGATTTTTCAATCAAATATCGATTAATAAATAATGAAGGTATTATCCAATATATTTAGCAAATTAATAAATAATAAACGTATTATCAAATATGTTATACTTACCAGCGGCAAGATAATAAATAAATAAACTGCTAAAGTCAATAAAGAAATTTTTGGTAGCTATGTAGTCCTTGTTGCCAGCGAATTTTGTACAAACCTATATAGTCCTTGTTGACCACGAATTCTGTGCAAAGTATCTCGAGTACCAAGATATTGTTATTCTTTTTTCTAAATCGAATTATATTTAATATCAAGTTTCAACCATCTGCATGTCTCGAAAACAGTAATTTTTAATATTTTAATTCAAAGTAGAGCGTGCATTCCAATGAAAGTGTTGATAAAGATTTTTTGGTATCTATGTAGTCCTGGTTGCCAGCGAATTTTGTACAAACCCCCATACAAGGGTGTTACCACTAATATCATTATTAGGATAGAAAATGTGTGATCATAATTTTACAATGAGAAATACATTATCCAAAAATAAAATGCTCTTTTTGAGGATAATGTGAGTGTTTAATTCATAATGGAATATAAATCTAACCCAATATCTAGAAAAAACATGTATAGTAAGTCCATATCTAAATAAAGCAAGCTAACCTTCACTAATCCATCTTCAAAGGCTCTCCATACTAAGTTGATGATCCTAAAATTTAGTATGATGGTTTTACTAAAGAAATCAAGAATTTGTTTTAATTCTACATCCTCCCCTAAGCACCAAGGAAACTTCGACCCTATACTTCTTGCTACCCTATGTTTCACTTCCATTTTGGAGGATGAAGTATTACAATCTTGTTAGAGAGCCAAGTTTAGGTAACCGCCAATGAAACCTTCACTTCAAGAATTCATAATAGGATAAATTACTTAGGTTTAGCCTAATATCACATATCTCCAATAAACAAAATTACTCCTCTATCTTCAACGAACTTTCCTTCCTTTGTATAGCGGGGACTAACTTTTGTGGCCTACCCATTAACTCTCTCTCACTCTAAATGGCGTAGTATTTTGGGTGGAGTACCAATGTTATCCAAACATGATCTGATTTTGGAAAGTGATATGGTTAAATGGTGCTCAATTGCTCCAAAATACATCCATGCTAACCCATCTCCTTCAAGACCAAACATATGTGATGAAACATCTTTGAATTGAAAGCAAATTTAATATTTTGACAGGTTATTATCAAAATAAGCCATTGACTATACTAGATCATCTAACAAAGGAGCAAACAAGTGTGCATCAGACCTTTAACTTTACACCATTTAACACAGGCACACACACATTGATTTAGAAATTTACGTACATATTTTAAAAATTCAATTTTAGATAACAAGGTAGTTGTTTAGCATAGAGTTTAGTCTTCATTTGGTCATGGTTCAAATCCCTTGTAAATATTTTTATAAATATACATGCAAAAATCCAAGTGCACTCTCTCAAATTGCAATGCACTACTCTAAATTACAATAACTACTCTCAAACACACACCACTCCATATAGCATTCAAATTTGTATAATAACAAGTATATTAATACCTATGAAATGTAAATTTTAGTCTACCAAATCTTAAGTTTAAACTTTATAAAATAAATTAAAGATAAAAACTACTATTGTGAAATAACTTCATTTAATAATTTATTTCTTAATGATAATACCATGTTATTAATATTTAAAATTAAAAATATATTAATTAATGTTTTATTATTTTAAAGAATAATTTACTTAACTAATACACAATGACAATCTACCTGCAAATAAAAAAAAATTAATTGCTTGAAATTTCTAAAAGATATGCTTCCATATCACTTAACCTTTCATACTAACATTATTTTTTGAATAGTCCTTCTCAACCATGGGTGTATTTTATTGTGAAAGGATGAGATTTGAAAAACCTATATTAATTTGATGACACGAACATTTCCAAATACTTTATCTACTAGCAAGAATATCGAGCGTTATCAAGGCGTGAGCGAGCAGTTCTGTAGGCATTTTTCTCTTGATCTAAATAATTTAGTTGAATAAATTATTTAGGTATGGAGGGTATCATGTTTTGGTATTTAAAAATTATTTAGTTAGGATTATTTCTATTATTTATAATTATTTTTATTTCTATTAAAAGTATTGAGGGTTTTTCGTAGTGCATTATATTAGATATTATTTTTTGGTATTCAACTGCATTAAGAAAATCATTCATCTATGCCTATTTTCATTATCTATGATCATTTCCATTTCCATTTTCATGAGAGGTAGTCCTAACTTACTAATTTCTCATGATTTTTTAATAGTCCACTTAGCACTCATTGCATCGAGAGATGCTCACAGGGGTGAAGTGGGATTGAAAGTAGTGAAATAAATCACATAGCGTCAATCATCACTTATGGGGCTTACACTCGGTGACCAAGACTACCAGAGAGGTTTCAAGCGTGCTTAAGTGTGGAGTTTTCCCTACAATCATGGAGTTTTCCCTACAATCAAGCCCACTTAGCTTGCTACCTCATTCGCAAAACCTTAGCAAGTATTGTGCTTCATGAACCATTCAAGTAGAGCTCTCTTCACTCGAGGGTCTTTCACAGTGCATTATTTTAGATATCATTTTTTGGGATTCAACTGTGTTAAGAAAGTCATTCTTCTATGACCATTTCCATGAGAGGTAGTCATAACTGACTAATTTCTCATGATTTTTGAATAGTCCACTTAGCACTCATTGCATCGAGTGATGCTCATAGAGATAAAGAAGTGGGATTGAAGCTAGTAAAATAAATCACATAGAGTCAATCATGATTTCTAATTTATATCAATATATTATTAGAAAAGATTAGAAATAATTAAATATATTATTACTTCAAAAATTTAAAGTAACCGGGGTTTATTATATCTTTTTAAATTTTTTTATCCAAAAAAAATGAAACTGTAAACTCAAATTTAAATATAAGTAGATCTAATAATTAAAAACATATATTTTTTTATTTGAAAATCATAAATTCAAAAATCATAAAAAATTATACATATTCACTGATTTGATTCATTAGATTATATAAATATTAAAGTTATTATGATTAATATTTTATTTAATGTAATGAGGTGTGTTGTCATCACTTTTTGTTAGGAGTTTTTTTTTAGGAAATTATTAATAGGGTTATTTAACTTTTTGGATTTTTTGGTAGGAATTAAGAAAACAATTTTTTATTGGTTAAATAATGAATTTTAATGGTTTAAAATATATAAATATATTAAAAAAATTATAAATATTTAAATAGATTTATAACTCTTACTTATGATTTCAACAGATCTCTACCCAATTTAATACAAATTCCCCCAAAAACATATACCCAAAATAATTCAAAACATATAAACTACCACCATCATAACTTGCCCAATGTGAATACGACAAGGTTTACCCAATTTAAAAATGAAAACAAAAATTTAAAAAAAAAATGCCGATGTGAATACGACAAGGTTTACCCAATTTAGAAATGAAAACAAAAATTAAAAAAAAAATGCAACGGGCGTGCAGCAACACACGAATCTATTCGAAAATACCGAATGAAAATTTATCATTTTCTGATATTAAGCCATACCTAGTATACCACGATAAAAAAGCGTTAAACGAGGATCGTCGGATTTAAAATTACAGCCATGGATTCAATCTTCTCTGCTCGTTTCTGTGGGACCCGCATCACCTGCACGTGGGCAAGGTGAGGAATAAGTATTTTTTTGTTCTTTATGGATTTTTATCTATAAATTCACTCATTACAATGTATTTAATACAATATATCAAATACACACTTTAAAATATCTCAAAGGGCAAAAGTTTTGATTCTCTTATAAATTGTGCTAGGTAAGGATGTTAAGATGGTTATTCCTATTTTTTATTTTAGATTTTTGAATATTTTGAAAAATAGTCTAATAGAATTGAAGTAGTTTAATTTTATTTATATTGTTAAGAGAATAATTTAGGCAAAATCAAATAAAAAATCATTTGTCGACGAGTTTCGAACTAACCAGTGTGGTTTATCGTCAAGACAAGTTGAAGATCCAATCTAAACGATACAATAAATAGGGACACCAAACTATTCCAACAATTAGTTTGACAAGTAACCGTGAATAGACCTCTAACAATAGACTTCTAACCGCTATTTATTTATATTTTCAAAATATTTTAAAATTTACACTCCATGCTTTGCTTAAATTTTTATAACCAGAAGTCTGCATTGATTTAGATTAAATGTGACAGTCAGATTCAATAATATACAATCTCAAATAACTGAAGAGGAATGCAAACTTCAACTCGTATATAGTTTCTATGATTGCGCCCTGTAGCCAAAAATGGTTGTTTCTTTTTCTAAAATCAAATTATATTTAGGATCAACCATATGCATTTCTCGAAAACCCCAATTTTCACTATTTTAATTCAAAGTATAGCGAACATTCCACGTTCTCACATATTTTACAAAGTTATACTGATTCTATTTGCATAACAATGCTTAGCGAATACACCTATTACAAGTTTTTAGCTATAGAGAAACTGCAATGTATGACATCTAAAGCTGCTGTTGCTGCAGAAAAGATTGCTCAGAATGCCCATTGATAGCGACCTCTGGATGCATCTGATTACCAGATTGCTGGACGGTTTCACGATGGTCCGGGTCCGGATCCACATGGGACTCTTCGATGATCCTGATTCTCTCGGGCTGAACCCACCTGCCGTCCGAGTTCTTGATCATCCCTTTGTTGGCATCTTGCCTCCAGAAGGGAGGAACCAGGTGGTGTTCCTTTAGAAAATCGCAGGATTTGTTCACCAGAGCCGGATCGCGCGGCGAGGTCAGACAGAAGCGCCGCCCCCGCCCATGGTATCCGTCCAGGAGGTGGAGAAGGGCCTCCAGATTATGAAAGCAGGCGAGATCGTTCGTGGGCTTCAAGAAGGGGGAAATCGTATGATCAAGAGCCAGCTCCACTCCGACGTGGCAGTAACTCCACGGAAGCTTATCGATCCACTGCTTCATCAACTTGAACTTCTCATTGAACAGAATCCCAGGGACCTTCGGCACGCTGTCGTGCACATTTACTACTCGCAGAAACTTGAGCCCCAGTTCCTCGCACCGATCCTTGAACGCCGCGTTACCAACCCGCGGACCCGCGAACGAGAACACCGTTATGGGAATCGGCTCCCCCTGATCGTCGCTCTCGGGTTGATTCAACCCCAGTTCTGCGATATCGTAAGCGCTCAGCATCGCCAGCGCGCTCCCCAGGCTGTGGCCAGTGATCGTTATGCTGAGCGTCTCGCCTTTGTATTGCTGAAGCAATCGCCGGAGCTCCTTCAGGACTTGATCCCGTGCGCTGCTTTTACAGAACCTGCAGTCGTGTTCCCGGGCAGTGTACAGATTCAGGAACCCTGATTCGATCTTCACATCGGGATGGGGATGCACATAGTTCAATCCGGCGGGTCTCAGATAATCCATGAGGTCCGCGATCCACTCGAGATAAGTCACGGTTCCTCGCCAGGCGATCACGATGTCCCGCCGTCCGAGCCTCTTGATCTCCTCCTCGTCTGTGGCCACGGCTATGAAGCCCATCCAGTTGGCATGAGTGCTCCACATTTTCTGCACTCGGGGCTTCTGAAAAAGGCCAGTGAGATTGATATTCGAAGTGGCATAGAGATATTTGGTGACTTCATAGCCGTAATCCGACATCCCAACGCCTTCGAAGAGCTGCCTGCGATGATACTTGCAGCTACCGCAGTACTTGGAGAAGGGATCGAAATCAAAACCGTCATAACAGGCCTGGGCGAACTCCCCATACCTGATAATCTCCTTTCGCAAATTGTCGTCCATGGGATCAAGCAGCCCTTCCCAGTTACTGGCGCCCTGGATTTCCCTCCATATGTCCGCCAGATTCCTCTCAGGCTTTGACCCTTCGAAGATCTTCGGCTCAGTTGACTCTTCGACGTCTTGGGCGTCCAGCGTGTTCGGCACAATCTCGGCCTGGACCGCTGCGTTTGTGACAGGACGCACCCTTTCTTTCATGGCCTTCTTCAGACTCGGGCCATTATGCGGTTTTCTGTTCCATTCCCGATCTTGCGCAATTATTCGCCTTGCCGCCTGCGCAGAGAGGGCATGGCCGAAATTGGAAAGCTGAGAAGCCGAGGCAGCAGAAGCTGCAGGGAAAGAGGGCCTGAGCATTATCGGGGAATTCATGTCTGCAAGAGAGATGTCGATGGTCACTGATAATATCCCACCAGAAAGCCAGGGAATAGGTTATGCTCTGAAACTTTGAAGCAAAGAATAATTTATAATAATTTATAATTATAGATGTGGGACAGCCATGGTCACACACGTGAATGGCATGGCTAAATGCGGGGCTGTCAAAAGAAAAAATGGCGAAAATGCGCACGCTCAAAAAAGTAGAAGGAGCGGCACAAATATGCGAGACTGGTACAGTGACAAAGGCTACTCACTTTTTCATTTCAGGAATGCCGTTTGATAATTTAATTGGTACCATCATGTTTGTATATTTTTTTAATTTAATTTGATTATCAAATCATCCGCAGTTAGGACGGTGACAATCATCTCTATAATTTTTTATTCGCATAATTTTTATTTAAGAAAAATCAAGCTACTTGAAATAATTCTTAATTTTTATTAAAAAAAATCACACCACTTGAAATAACTCTTAATAATATTCACATTATTTTTATTTAAGAAAAATCAGGCCACTTGAAATAACTCTTAATAATTTATTAGGTTTTATGAGTTTTGAGCTTTTACCGTGTTTTCAAGCAAAGTAAAAGTAATTTTTAGAACATTATCCAAATTATTATTAAATATTTACGGTGTTTTCGAGCAAAGTAAAAATAGTTTTTAGAACATTATCCAAATCATTATTAAATATTTAAAGTGTTTTCAAATAAAGTAAAAATAGTTTTTAGAACATTATCTAAATCATTATTAAATATGATTGATATTGGATAATATAAAAAATAAAAAATAAATCATTAATTCATAATTAATCATAACCACATTTACTATTTAAATTAATAAACAAAAGAATCAATAAACACAGATTAACTATACTACATTTACTTATTTAATTAATAAAATAAAGCAAGTTAAATAAATCATAATTAATTTTACTCTATTTACTAATATAAAAGAAGTTAATAATCATAATTAATTATACTCATATTTACTATACTAATAAATAAAATCAATAAATCATAATTAATTATACTCATATTTACTATACTAATAAGTAAGATCAATAAATCATAATTAACTATGTAAGTCTTACTAGCACCACTAGTTGAGGATGGGCTTCAGTTAGGCAAACTACGATCAAATCTCATGGGGTCGTTGTGCCCTGTGTTAGAAAAGGAGACATGCTAAAAAATCCAGTCAACTAAAAACCCCAGTGACTTTGACGACTTAAATACCCTCCCTGGATCACGACTCAAACTACAAAACAAGCCAAAAAAATCACAAACAACTTCTTACTCTCTTTACTAATTATAATTTTTTTTACTCTATTTACGAATTATAATATTTTTTTGAAGAATTTTCGGAGAAAATCACATAGAAATACTTTTGTCGACGCGTTTGGAACCAACCAGTGTGGTTCAATGATTGTTGCTGGCTGATCCAGATGTTACATTACCGGAGGTGCAAATCATGAACCAATCGACCTAAAAATCCACAGTTCGAGTCTGCATTCACATATACTCTATCCCACCGTTTTAGATATTGATCCTCTCCGCTTTCAACAAAGATTAGTAAATATGACACAGATAGAGAATTTTCCTGGGCCATGACCAGTTTGCCTACCCTTTTATGCTTCTCCTTTGAAATGGTTGGTAAGCTAGTTTTAGATATTGATCCTCTCCGCTTTCAACAAAGATTAGTAAATATGACACAGATAGAGAATTTTCCTTGGCCATGACCAGTTTGCCTACCTTTTTATGTTTTTCTTTTGAAATGGTTGGTAAGCTAAAACCAGTGTGGTTCAATGAACCACACTGGTTGGTTCGAAAGGCATCGACAAAAGTATTTCTATGTGATTTTCATCATCAGGACAACGATGAATCACACTGGTTAGTTCAAAACGCATCGACAAAAATATTTCTATGTGATTTTCGCCAAAAATTCTTCAAAAATTAGATATGAATCACAGAAGCCTAAATTCAATAATTATAATCTTTTTCGTCTTTGCCAGCCATATTATCACATGACTGGTTTTCTTCTTCTAACTGACATTCAACATTTTCGGTAAAAGTAATCAAAGTTGGTTCGTAGAAAATGTAATTAAGGTTATAAAGAGATGGACTCTCCTCGGTTAATTATTCACAAATGACTGATCTCTTTCGCACGGGAGGAACACAAAATGGTCTAAATAATCGAAATTCAGTCCAACAAATCTTTTCTTTGTTTTGTTTTAATAAAAATTATTAGATAAATTTCTGGGCACATATTAAATTTTGTTTTTTTAAATAGTTGTTTATTGATTGAGTTGTTTTTAGTGTAATTTTTTGGAAGTTTTTTTATGATGGTAGAAATTTATTGAAATTACAAGTTTAATAGGTAATCTCTGCACAATCCAAATGTCTTCAGAATTTTTCAGAGTGCGGAATCTATATATAAAATTAAAAAACTAATTTAAATAACACAAATCAAGATTTCACTTCAAAATTTTCCAATAAATTTTAGCAGCATAAAATCTAAAAATTACACAAAAACAATTGATAAATTAAAAGTAAGGATCTCCCCCACTTGAACCAAAAACCATCTTTCTATTTCCAACTAAAGATTACCTTACTATTTATATTTTCTTGTTTTGAAAAATGATATTTTAAAAACAACCATACAATAAAAATAATGTTTTAAAAATCATAATTAAATTAAATTAATATCGTAAATTAAATTAATATCTTAGATAACTATTTGTAATAATCATGAATGGGTAAGGATAAAGTATATTTTAGATAAAATTCCAATAGTTCTAATAATAGAAACAATTGTGGCAAGGAAGTTTCTTGTTCACTTAGGTCGGATAATAGAGACAATTGTGGGAATGAAGTTTCTAGTTCACTTAATTTCTAGTAAAGTGGAGTTAGGGAAGTTTCGAATTCACTTGCCTTTTATTGACTAACTGATAGCAGGACATTCAACTTCAAATTTTCATGTGGGTCCATTACTTTTTAGTAAGTGGAATTAGGGAAGTTTCGAGTTCACTTGCCTTTTACTGAGTAACTGATAGCAGGACACAGCAACTACCAATTTTCTTGTGGGTCCATTCTTAAAACCATGATGGTATGTGTTTTTTTCGGTTTTAGTTCCATTAGGAAGAGTAATTATGATAATGATGTGTGTTTTTGTCGTTTTGGTAATGAATGGGCACTGTCATTGTGAGAAGATAGAGTGTATATATTTTTGTAAATTGAGTAATTAAATGTTTTTAATTTTGAAAATAAGTAAGTTTTTAATATTAATGTGATGTATTAGTATTAGTTTGTTTAAATAGTATATAATTATTATTATGTATTTTATTAAATACAGTAGTATTTTGTATAAAAATATGGGTGTTGGTTAAACATGTTATATTTTGGATTTTTTAGTTAAAAATTGACGAATTTTTTTTATGGTCAAATCTTATTTTTTGTTATTTAAAATTGGATTTTGATTGCATATATGGATTCAACACTATAAAAATTTTTGGGGCACTTTGATTGTGGAGAATTTTCAACTCAAACTTGTGATTCCAAAAAATTATTGAGATTTTGAGCAAATTACACTGCAAATTATACCGGATAACCTTCCAAAATGTAGCACATGTAGACTACCACTAAATATGTGGATTTGAGATGTGTTAAAATTTAAATAATAAGTTAATGCATTAATAAAAATGTTTATAATTTTTAATAATGAAGGAAAACATACTACATATACTACTATAAATAATACATATATATATAATATATATAATATATATAATATACTAAAGGTTTATAATTATAATTGCAAGCAAGTCAAGAACTTCA
This sequence comes from Pinus taeda, assembly GCA_000404065.3. Taxonomy (NCBI): domain Eukaryota; kingdom Viridiplantae; phylum Streptophyta; class Pinopsida; order Pinales; family Pinaceae; genus Pinus; species Pinus taeda. The sequence goes on along the minus strand of APFE031735994.1, from coordinate 54,482 downwards.
TATTAGCAAGCATAATGTACAAAATTTATAGAGCTATAGTGATGCCAATGAGAACCCAGTTAGGACCAACTGCCCATCATGGGAAACCAGAAGGTCCCTGAGTAAAACCAAGAGTCCAAAAAATTTTAGTAGCAAACAAAGCAATTCACTAAAATAGCGAACTTAGATAGAGCTAAAGAAGGTGGCAAACAAAATTGTTGACCAAAACACAAAAATCCCTATGATGATTTTCCTAAAAGTTGAGCATATGAGCCATTAAGAAAGACAAATTAAATATTTTGCTTGCCTCTAGAGGTCACATAGCCATCCGACACGTTGTTGGTCTGCCCTTGAGTTGTAGCGTTATCTAGCTACTCCTCGACGATGAGACAACCATAAGGACTTGAAACTTGTTGAGTCAGAGCCTTCTTAGTTTCCTTGATCACTTGACCATCTGTTGAGCATCATCTATCCAAACAGAGGGGGATGGAGAGATGGGCGAGATGGAGGGGGAGCCATTATCATCTTGGGAGTTGGAAGAGGAGGGGGAGAGCGGTATAGGAGGGAGGGAGATACTAAAGTAGCAGGATAGTTGACACAAAGATTGGCAGAGGTGGCTGACCTGAATGTTGGCCTTGGAAACCTTCAGCGAGGCAATGAGTTTGCCCTGTTGCTGCTTCCATAAGTGCAAGTAAATTTTTGAGGGCCCATATCCCATCGCTAAGGCATCCACTTTCATCAACTTCTAGAGAAGCCACATTACGTCGTGTTGAAAAATCTAGCAAGAAATTCTCAATTTGATTTTGCCTTGACTAAATTGAGAAAATTCAAATTTCCACATTAGTAAAAAACTTGGATGCAGTGAACTGAGGTGACATGGCTCTTGTCACTTAGTTAGCTCAGTAAATTCAAGTTGGAGGAGTTAGAGTTCAATTAAGCATATGTGATTGCTAATTTGTAGCAATCAAGGTTAGTTATTTCAATTTGTTTTTAGTTGAACTAGTTCCAACTATTGGAGGAACTAGTGGAAGGTTAGTTTTGCAATGGGACTTGTTGAGAAATCTAGGCATTAGGATTAGGATATATCTCTTTGATGATAACTGCTTGTGAATGCTTTTTACTTCATTAAACTAGGATCTTCTCTTTAGTTAGATTATTATAGTGTTCTTATTCATCAAACAACTACCAAAGCATAAACAATAAAGGGACAAGAGACACAAAATATAAGCGATCAGCTAGGGCCAAAACCTCTTCGACTTGAGAGGAAAACCCAAAACAAATTATTCTTTTTATAGAGACTTCAATTGATGAATACCAAGACTAAGACTAGACCCTTGACACAACAACTTCTCCAAGACCAAGTCACAAGATCCTTCTTCACTGCTCCTCTTTCTTGCCCAAGTCAACACAAGTCAAACTACCTTCATGCACTGTAAATCTCGGCTACTTTGATGTTTCGGCCTTCCTCTATAGATCTGCAATTTTTGGATGCTTGAAAGCTTTGCAAAATCACACGTGTGGGATGAATTATGGACCTTTCTGGTGTACTTCTCTTTTGCTAAGCTTGAGGGCTTCTCCTTGTAATTTTGGCTAGCAACAATGATGTTGTGGAGACCCTTTACATGAATTTTGCAAGGGATGATGTAACCCTATTATAGAAACCCTAGTTTCTTCCACACATGCGAGGAGATCGAACCAAAAACATTGCCAAAAATATTCACTCTTCCTCTCTTCCTTCTCGTTGGTTATGAGGCCTCTCTTCTTGTGATTGTTGTGCTTATTTTCTTTGTCTTGGATGCTCAATCGAAATCTATCCTAGGTGAGGCCGAGTTGTCCTATATATAGTGGTTTTTCCATCAAAATACGCTGACTTCTCCTTGTGACAAGGTTGGCATGCCTTTTCTAGAATCATCCTTAGGCCGACTTCAAGGATAGCTTATGACATGGTCTTGGAGGGTTAACAATTTTTCTTTGACAATTAATTACATGCCCAAATGGGTCTTCAATCCTTGACATTGACTTTACTAGACTTTATGACTTGATGACCAACCTAATAGCTCACAATGGGAGCTTCAACTAAAAAAAAATTCCTTGATCATGAAACCCATGATTCAAGCATTACAAAAATAATTTGATTTTCTTTTTTACATCAATTACATAAAATCATAATTACAAATGTCATTATGAAGACTGAACCTAGTTACATTTTTCAACACTCCCTCTTAACTAGGGAGGTATTCATAATCCAAACAAGGTACTTGGACATTCTCAATCTGAAGAATTATTATAAGAAGAGTCAGATTGGTAACCCATATGTATAACATCATATCATCCAACATTGTCACATAGCAAGGCCTTGACTAATAGCTCTATATCTCCACAAGATCAGAGCACAATGTTGGTGAGACCAATGATTTATAAACACCCTCATCATTGTCTCTCTCGAAACATATCCCACCTAAGTTTTCTCATAGTATGTTCCACCAAGACTATTCTTATCTTGGATTTCTAGTCCTCAAAGAATATTGGTCCTCCACGACTTACTCTTATCTTGGATTCCGTACCACATATTCAAAGAGTAAGGGGATACCAAATGCTTACCCAATCCTCCATTCTATATTCCCAAGTGAAGATGAATAATGTGTCTATCTCTCCTCATGGCCTTCACTAAGAGTTATAGATGTTAGTCGTGGTCTAGTGCATGACACATGAAGTAGAGAACCATATTTGTCACTCCCTCTTAACCAGGGATGACCAACTAATTCCATAAAAGGAATTTACCCAAGCTCCCTATTAATCAGGGACTTGTTCAAGCTCCCTCTTGACCAAGGATTTACTTCCAATATCTCTTTAGGTGGAGATCATGTGACAACCAGTTACTTGTAGAGCTCCTTCTTTTGATGTCATGATTTTTTTCTTTGTCATAGATGTTGGTCGCTTTAATTGTTTCCCAATTCAAGCGCCACATAAATTATCAACCCGAGGAAGTCTTTTTATTTCAAAGGTAGTTTCGCACTGTATGTGCTCAATTTCAAAAGCAAAAGAAATGTTGTAGTAAAGAAAGAACGCACAGTCATTAATTTCACCAATCTACTGATTCACACTCCATTTAATCAAAGCTGCAGCTAATTAAGTTATAATGGGGATAATCCCTCTGTTGCAGTTATAATGCAAACAAAGGGAAATCAAAAGGAAAGAATTCAATAAACCACAGCAGGAACAGGACCCTATTCCTTAGTGAGGAACTTCAGCACCTGCTGCCTGACATCTCATCACACTATAACCCAAGAGATCAAGACCCTATTCCTGCAAGCAGGAACCTTCAGCACTTGTTCTCTGGTTCTACTCACACTGCAGATAAAATGAAGCAGTTAAGGGAAACAGAACCCTGTTCCTGTATGCAGGAACCTTCAGCACCTGTCTCCAATCATCACTCATTCACGCAATCAAATCAGAAACAGATATCTCAATTACTACGAGTGCAATCATTCCATACATGCAGTTGCTAAGGGAACAGAGTAGTATTCAAGCTATGTAACCAGTGTCTAACAACAGGATCAAAATGAAGTGCAACCATATAAACGATTAAACAGATTACAAAAACTAATGGGCGAATCTTGTGAGGAAGGCGGGCCCTTTCCTTCTCACAAGATTCCCCGGGAGAAAGAATTAAATTAGAACAATCAAAAAGAAAATTTATTCATCTGTCAAGTCACTGATATATTATAAATGGAGACTAGCTCCAGTCTTTACACGGTATGCTCTTCTCCTGTTACAATGACTGACTGACCGACCCCCTCTAATGATGATGTCTCCTCTTTTTAAAGAGGAGACATCATTTACAATTTTTACATCAGAGCAAATCTTCAATCTGTTCTTTTTCCCCAAAACAGGATCATTCAGTTCCTCGTACACAAAATACTGTTACAACAGAGATAACAAGAATGCTATCTTCAGGATAATCCAGGTAATCATTTCTTCGAACTGCTGTCATCATTCCTCGAAAGGCTCTTCCAGAATCGCAAATTTCGGCCAACGGAATTTGCGTGTTTGACGGCTGTTTCAGCACCTGGGTCAGCTGTTTCAGCAACGGGCAGCTGTTTCAGCAACGGCCATTATTGTTTTCTGCAACTTTTGGATTTTATAGTAGCAAATGATGCACCTTCAACTAAATAAAAATAACAGTATTATGAATAAATGCAAAAGCATTATCATATAATAAAGAAGAGTTTTTGTATACCTTGGGAAAAAAGCGAATGAAATGAATACTGGGATTCATGATTATGGGGTAGTGGTATCAAAATATGTAGCAAAAAATGATACATAGGGGGTCCTAATCCCGCCTGCTAAAAATGTTGCTGGTCTCAGGGCAACCCCTAGTCTGAATCGGTCTGAGTTCTGGGACTGAGCATGCAGATTACTCAAGCATAGGCTGGAGAGGTGGTCATCTGTAGAGAGCTCTGAATCCTTTGTTATTCTGCAAGTGTTGCCATGCCAAAGTTTCATCTCTGTTGGTCAACTGGAAATTACACTGATACTGTTCTGAAGGCAGCCATAGACTTGGAAAATGGAACCGATATCCAATCCAGTTTACTCCACAGTGTTGAATACAACGAATATAATTGGAAACCCTGGATAATGCAGCTTGAAGATTGTGAGGGTTAAACGGGTGATAGTCTTGTCTTTCTTTGCCTGACTGTTGCCAAAACATAACATTGGCGTTCATTGCAGCATTGCCTTTTACCCTAATATGCTGTTGACATTTTGACAGTATTGAAGCCTGTAATTGCTGCATGTACCTGTGCATTCCCGGCTTCTGTAAAAACTCATAATATTGGGCGATAAACAGGGCTGGCTTCAAGGGCTCTAGTCTGATCCACAGGAGTTTATTGTCCTCATTATGGCTGCTTGCA
>APFE031735994.1:16659-49580 GCA_000404065.3 Pinus taeda | reverse complement strand
CTTCAACTAATAAAATATAAGAGTATTATGGAATTAAATGCAAAACAGATTAATCATATAATAAAGAAGAGGTTTTTGTATACCTTGGGAAAAAGCGAATGAAAATGATACTGGGATTCATGGTTATAGGGGTAAGTGGTATCAAAATATGTAGCAAAAATGATACATAGTGGGGTCCTAACAATAGAGTCTACATCTTTTAGGACTTCTTCATAGGGAATATACCACCCATCACTTTCATCCATGAGCAATTCATGTAATAATTCCTTTCATTGGAAAGTGATCCATTAGTCTATATCCAGTCTTCTTTCATGTCATGTTGCCTTATTCATGCCATGTTTCCTTAAGGATCTTTCATCCTTCTAGATGGGCATCATTTGCGGAAGACATCCATAGCTCTTTCCTTGGTAGCCATGCATAAGCCCATCCAAATATTATTTAAAATAAGAAATTAGCATTAAATCAAAGCTACCTTTGTGATGGTATTTCATCATGACATCTTCCTGTGAGCATCAACATCTTGCATACATATTGACACATCTCTAAAAGATATATGTTTTGAAGGGTCTCTTTCTTTTTTAGAATTCATCAGGGTATTCATATCTTTTATGGAGATATCATAGTAAAATATTTTAGACTTTGGATGTTGATTTCCTCTTCCATAGTTGCATATTTCATGATCTCTTCCTTTCTTTCTTCACACATTTATTTTCTAGGAACTTCCAATTAGAGTTCCTCCAATCTTAGTCAACCACCTCATATTTCATATGAGGACATATTATGTTGATTTCATCTAGTCAATGTGTGACTCATGCCTTCCTACATCATTTCAAAATAGGAGATATTATCTCTTGATCATGCTCTTGAGATAGAGCATTTATCCATGTTACCTGCAACCATATGACATGAATCTATTTTATCAAATACAATCATACATAACTCATTATCCTTTTAGGTCATCTAGACTTCCTTCAACAACTTCCTTGATTGAAAGAACTTCCATTCGTTGATCTTCTTCACTTCATTCGACATCATACCATCATTCCATTAATCCCATATAGGTTGGAATTTCCAATGAGACACTTACTTCTTCTAGCAGGTGAACCTTCCAATGAATATTCCAATAGAGTATCTTGATCATCTTCATCCTACAAATTCTCCTTTTGAACGATGTATGAAAATATCTATGCTAGATGGATTTCTTTTTCCCATAAGTACTATGAGGTTACCAAGAGTTACATCTTTCTATAGATGACAATTATAGACTTCTATTTTAGCTATCATTCATGCTTCTTTATGATGATGTCACAATCTCTTTCTTTCAATTGTATGCTTCTATAATGCCATCTCCTAACATGGTGCATCCTATCATTCTTCTAATGATTCCTACCATGATAGTTATATTTTATAGCATAAGCTTGAAAAGAAATTAGGTGAGGAAGACCTATCTTAACAATAGTAAAGATCTTATACTTCATTCATATTGAATTTCTTCTCTTCATCTTCTTCCACTTCTTCAGTGATGTGGGCTTATTCCCTTCTTCATGCATTTCTTTCCTTCTTAAGCTTAGGAAAATCTCTCTTGAAGTGCCCATATCCTTGAAATCCATAGCATTGGATCTGTGACATATTGATCTTCTTCTTTTTATGAGGACCAACCTTGCCAAATATCCCTTTTCTTCTTGTTATGACAATAAATGTTTGACCTTGCTCATCTGATCTTGTATCACTTTTTGCCTTCAACTTATTTTCTTCAATATTGCATAGTGACAACAAATTATTGAATGGGATAACTTTCTCCTCTTCATAGGAATTTGATACAAGGTTTCCTTGTTCATCAGTTAGAGAATTTATAACAATGATAATAATTTCCCTATCATATATCAACTCTCCTAGATCTTGAAGTTGATTCCTAATTATTGATGCTTTTGTGAGACATGTAGATATCCCTTCATACTTTGATGCTTTCAATTTGCATAGATCATATCTTAGTGATATGATTTTTCTCACTGTGCTTTTAAAGAATAGTTCTACTAGCTTGTCATATATCCCTTTTGATGTCTCTAACTCTGCTATAAAGGGAATGCAGGAATCCTTGATGGAATCTATAAGAATCCTTTGAGACCTTAGATCCTTTTTCATATATTTAGATAGTTCTTTTCCTTTGGATGGTTTGGAGAATTTTCCATTGACATGATCAATAACTTCCTTTTCCTTGAGGACTAAGTCTATCATCCTTTTCCACGGAAGGAAGTTTGATGACCCAACCAACTTATTGTTCTCCTTGCAAAATGAAGTCATTTTACTAGATTTAATTATAGAAACAAAGATACTTGTTTGTCAAGTGAATATCAACTCCTTTGTTGATGACGATTGATGAGTTCTTTATGATATCTTGATACTTCTTGGATGATCTTCTTCAAGGATAAGGATTTTCTTTTGAAATGAAATCATTTGCTTCAAAGAGAGGGAGATTTCCTTGATATCTTAGATGATGACAAAGCCCTTGATCTAGCTACCCTTGGATGAGTAGTCTTTAAGATGTTTCAAATCTAATTCCTTCATTTCTTAGGTAGAGATAGGGTTTTTTAGGTCCTTTTCTTTGATGATTACTTGAGAGAGGATCCCAAGACTTCTTCTGGTGAAGACTTCTTCTTCGATCTAGGGTTTTGAAACTTCTTTGTAGACCTTGAATTAAAAACACTTTTAGGATGAGATGATCTTCTAGATATGTTATGATTCCCTTATAAATATTTGGTCCTTGAACGCTTGAGTTTCCCTTGTTGAGATGCCCTTCCTTGATTTGTTACCTTATCTCTAATTGTCTCTAATACCATGTTGAGAAATCTAGGGCATTAGGGTTAGGAGATTTCTCTTTGATGATAACGACTTGTGAATGGATTTTACTTCTTTAGATTAGGATCTTCTCTTTAGTTAGATTATTATAGTGATATTATTCATCAAACAGCTACCAAAGCATAAGTAATAAAGAGACAGGATACATAGAATGTAGGCGATCATCCAAGGCCAAAGCCTCTTTGACTTGGGAGGAAAACCCAAAATGAATTCTTCTTCTTATAGAGACTTCAATTGACAAATACCAAGTCCAAGACTAAGACCCTTGATACAACAACTTCTCCAAGACCAAGTCACTAGATCCTTCTTCACTGCTCCTCCTTCTTTCCCAATTCAACACAAGTCAAACTGCCTTCATACACTATCAATCTTGTCTACTATGAAGTTTTAGTCTTCCTCCATAGATCTGCAATTTTTGGCTACCTGAAATCTCTACAAAATCACATGTGTGGCTGAATTATGGATCTTTTTGATGTGCTTGTCCTTTGCTAATCTTTAGGGCTTATCCTTGTAATTTCGGCTATCAACAATGATGGTGTGGAGACCCTTTACTTGAACTTTGCAAGGGTTGATTTAACTGTATTGCAAAAACACTATTTTCTTCCACGTGTGAGAGGAGATCAACCCAAAAATAGTGCCAAAAATCTTTTCTCTTCCTCTCTTCCTTCTCGTTGGTTATGAGGCTACTCTTCTTGTGATTTTCGTGTTTATTTTCTTTATCTGCGTGTTTTATCGAAATTTGTCCTAGGTGAGGCCGAGTTACCCTATATATAGTGGTGTTTCCATCAAAATAAGCTGACTTCCCCTTGTGACAAGGCCAACACGCCTTTTCTAGAATCATCCTTAGGCCGACTCCAAGGATGGCTTGTGACATGGTCTTGGAGGGTTATCAAATTTTATTTTACAATTAATTACATGCCCAAATGTGTCTTCAATTCTTGAAATTGACATTACTAGACTTTATGACTTGATGGTCAACCAAATAGCTCATAATGGGACCTTCAACTAAAAGTAAAATTCCTTAATCATGAAACCCATGATTCCAACATTACACAAATACTTTTATTTTCTTCTTTAAATCAATTACATAAATCATAATTACAAATGTCATTATGAAGATCGAACCTAGCTACATTTTTCTCAGTTAACTAATAAATCAACCCAAAATATCTAGTGCATGCAGAGAATTTGAGTTCCCTAGTTGTGGTGGAGATTCTAAGGTAGTGTAACATCAATTGTAGACTAGCCTTGAGTGTACAGGTTTTACATGCAGTCAGATGATCAACCTTGGGGATTCTGCAAGCATTTTGGAGGAAATTCCTAATTAATGGGATCCTAATTTCCTTAGGAATTGCACAAGGAAATAGGAGCTCAAGCAGAGGCATAAATTGACTAAGTCTGGGTCAGAGCTCCTCAGTGAGTAGAGAGACAGGTTATTCACTTGTAGGTTATGCTTAGTTAAGAAAATAAATTGTAATATATCTCTTTTCATTTGATTAATGCACATAGGCATTGGAGGTTTTAGCAGATTGCTTCCCCTAGAAAATATAGTGTGCATGTTGTTAGTGCCTAAATCTACCTCAGGCTGAGAAAGGTACGATCCAGGACAACATTAAACCACACTTGACCTGGTAGCTAGCCCTATCAGGTCGGGAGAGGGCTCTCTCCTGGTCAATCTCAACAAAAATATGATCGATAAGGGCTTGAGATGACTAATACGCTGACTGATTTTAGGCTAGGTATGTATGTAAAAGGATTTGATTGAATAAAATGATGTTTTTTTATTGGTTCCAATGGAAAGACAAATTTTGGGTGAGGGGAATGAGGCTCAGTTTTGCAGAGATCTCAATGAGGCAAGGTAGGCAACTGATTTGGTACTTAAAATTGAATGAGATGGAGAGATTAGACAGGTGAGGAGCTGAAGAGGGCAAGAAAGACCATGGATCCTCTTCAAATAGCTGAAAACATAAAAAACTAAAGGAAACCCTAGGTAGAGCACTACAATTTCAATGGATTCTACCTTTACCCTTGTTTGATTTAGTTAAGAAGAAATAAGATAGATAATGGCATACATAACACATAAGTAAATTCAAAATTACAGAAGAAAGCACTATACCAAAACAAAATGCCACATGAATCCCAAAGAGTGCTGCAAACCCTGGTCTCTATTCCTTAGCCAAAACTGCTGATATGAGTATACAATGAAGCTCCCTGTTTTCTCAAAAGTCCAACCTTATGTCAAAATCCAACCCCTACACTATGAAATTCATAAAATATATACATTTTCTCATCCTTGTACTAAGGGATTGAGCTCAACCATTTTCTTCAAAATAGAATTAGTTACATTAAACTTGGGCCGAATTTTCGAAAATAGGTGTTGAAGAGGAACTCGTATCTCCTAAACCCTAGCACCTGTTACAAAACTGAAAGAGGTTTTTGTAGATAAGGTCATTTTGGAGAAAAACCTCTCTCAAATTTGGGAAATTCATTTCCAGTTGCTCGCAATATGTTCCACAAAATCATCTCTAAAACAGAAAATCATTAAAAATTTAAATCTGTGAAAATGAGTTGTAAAGATCTAGTCACATATCCCAATTCGTGACATCTGTGAATAAAATGAAAGAATTTTTTGTTATATGGCTCGCATTTAACAAAAACCTCCTTGAGTTTTGCAAAATTACTTTCCATCTGTTGTAAAATGGCCCCGCACTAAAATGACTAAAACAGTAAAAAATATAAAAAAATTCTTTGTTTTAATGTAAGCTCCAAATATCACTGTATATCTCCCACATGGTAGCACCTGTGCATAAACTGAAGGAAGTTTTTGTTATTGGTATGTGATGAACAAAAACCTCTTTAAATTTTGAAAAAATCCTTACCATTATTTCACAAACTAATTTTGTACTAAACTTGTCATTGTGTGCAACAACTGACCTCAAAACATGCATAACCAATAATCACTCATTCATTTCGATCATATTTTCTAATCCAGGAGCTGGTTACAGGAGAGTGATATACCGTTGGAAATATTTTTCCGAGCTTCTTCTGATGGACACACTTGTGACATGTTTTGTGCTAAACATCATGTGCAAAACATCTAACAAAACTAGACATAGTAAGAGCTCATGTTGATCCCTGGTGACAGGCTGCAAAGACTAGAACTAACATCGGCTCCATTGGGGATGGAAACTCCTTGGAGGTGTCAAGAACACCGTAGAACAAGTGCCTCATCCATTGGGCATGGAGTCAAACAACTGCAAACCCAAAACAACTCATACGAATCCAAAAACATATACATACTACAATCTGTACATAAAAAAATACCGCAAACTGAAATGCTACCTCGGGCAGCTTATTTATGTACAATTCTAACCCACTTTCCTACAAAATTGATAGATCAAGTAATGTTGTAATGCCATATCAACCAATCAAGTAACTGTGACAAGGATGCTACTTGAAAGTGCTTCAACCAGGATACAGATGTAAATGTTGACAACCATACATGCACATAACGAGTCTGGTTATGTAAAAGACAATCTGACTTATCATTCAAACTGAAAAAATACTCCATATATGTGACAATAGGATCAAAGAAACCAGAATCTGTTTGTTTCCCTAACTCCTCAACATAGACTGCCAATTGCATACTGTCACTGCAAACATCCATGGGCAGCTCTATTGTTTCTTGTTTTGAAGGAGGGAGAGTTTCCAAGAACATTTTGGGATCTCAGAATTCATATAATTAGATTTGATCATTTAAATACTGAATCTCCTTCTCAAAATTTTCAACAACTAACTCAAAGAAACCAGTTTTAGCTTTAGGAGGAAACTTCGGAGATCTCAAACATTGAAGCACGACAATGAAAAATACTTCATCAATTTCAATATCCACTATCTGATCTCTAACTTATTTTAAAGCTTCACAAAACACAGGGTCTACCACATACCCTACCATTTTATTTTAGTGCATGAACGTATCAGTGAGCGCTGGAATCTCTGGATTGAGTTGGAGTCGCTAGGTGAATGTTTCAACCTTCATATGTGTCTGACTACTGTTCGCCATCAACAATCATATCTAACTTGATACATTTACTGGGGAAATTTGCAAGTGAGATGTTCAGTTCATAAGACTAGACCGGAGATTGACTGAAGCAACTTTTATCTACTTTCACTAATGCAAAGCAAGAGCATTTCGAAGGCTACCTGGCTAACTTCAGTCTCCGTCTGCAGTCTATAAAACAAAGAACACTAACAAACAAATAAACTTTTCTTCCCCAGTACGGTCGCCACTATGTTAGTGCCTAAATCTACCTCAAGCTGAGAAAGGTAGGATCCAGGACAACATCAAACCACACTTAGCTTGGTAGCTAGCCCTACTAGGTCGGGAGAGGGCTCTCTCCTGGTCAATCTTTGCAAAAATATGATCGATAAGGGGTTGGGATGATTAATATGCTGACTGATTTTAGGCTAGGTATGTGTGTAAAAGGATTTGATTGAATAAAATGATGTTTTTTTTGTTGGTTCCAATGGAAAGGCAGATTTTGGGTGAGGGTAATGAGGCTTAGTTTTGCAGAGATCTCAATGGGGCAACGTAGACAACTGATTTGGTACTTAAAATTGAATGAAATGGAGAGATTAGACAAGTGAGGAGCTGAAGAGGGCAAGAAAGGCCACGGATCCTGTTCAAACAGCTGAAAACATAAAAAACTAAAGCAAACCCTAGGTAGAGCACTGCAATTTCAATGGATTCTACCTTTACCCTTGTTTGATTTATTTAAGAAGAAATAAGATAGATAATGGCATACATAACACATAAGTAAATTCACAATTACAGAAGAAAGCTCTATACCAAAACAAAATGCCACATGAATCCAAAAGAGTTCTGCAAACCTTGGTCTTTATTCCTTAGCCAGAGCTGCTGATATGAGTATACAATGAAGCTCCCTGCTTTCTCAAAAGTCCAACCTTCTGCCAAAATCTAACCCCTACACTATGAAATTCATAATATATATACATTTTCTCATCCTTGTACTAAGGGATTGAGCTCAACCATTTTCTTCAAAATAGAATCAGTTACATTAAACTTGGGCTGAATTTCTTAAAATAGGTGTTGAAGATGAACTCGTATCTCCTAAACCATAGCACCTGTTACAAAACTGAAAGAGGTTTTTGTAGATAAGGTCATTTTGGAGAAAAACCTATCTCAATTTTGGAAATTCATTTCCAGTTGCTCGCAATCTGTTCCACAAAATCATCTCTAAAACAAAAAATCATTAAAAATTTAAATCTGTGAAAATGAGCTGTAAAGATCTAGTCACATATCCTAATTCGTGACACCTTTGAATAAAATGAAAGAGGTTTTTGTTATATGGCTCGCGGTTAACAAAAAGTCCTTGGGTTTTGCAAAATTACTTTCCATCTGTTGTAAAATAGCCCCGCACTAAAATGACTAAAACAGTAAAAAATATAAAAAAATTTCTTTGTTTTAATGTAAGCTCCAAATATCACTGTATATCTCCCACATGGTAGCACCTGTGCATAAATTGAAGAAGGTTTTTGTTATTTGGTATGTGATGAGCAAAATAATCTTTCACTTTTGAAAAATTCTTTTCCATTATTTCACAAACTGATTTTGTACTAAACTTGTCATTGTGCGCAACAACTAACCTCAAAACATGCACAACCAAGAATCACTCATTCATTTCGATCATATCTTCTAATCCAGGAGCTGGTTATGGGAGTGTGATATACCGTTGGAAATATTTTTCTGAGCTTCTTTTGATGGTCACACTTGTGACATGTTTTGTGCTGAATATCATGTGCAAAAAATCTAACAAAACCAAACATAGTAAGAGCTCATGTTGATCTCTGGTGACAGGTTGCGAAGACTGGAACTAACACATGGATTTTATTTCTCATTACATGTTGGTGATTAATGTTCTAAATTGTGAATTAAATTCTGTAGAGCAGTAGAGTAGGTTTATGTCTTGTGATTTTGATTAAAACTTCATGAGTAGTTGAAAATATACACCATAATTTCTACAATGTATCAGAGCAGGATTCATATTAGAGAAAAAAATTTGAAATTGTTTCTCAGGAAGTTTAAATTTGCAGTTCAGTGTAGCAGGTTCTCTTCAGAACTGAGAAGATGAAATTCAACAGGCCGAGGCTAGAGTATTTCTTGGAAGGAATCTCTAATTTCATCACATGGAGCTGGTATTTGATGAAGATGTATTGCTAGAATACGTCAAGACAAGTGTTGCAAAACCACAAGCATATGATACCCAAAACCTTTCTTAAGGGAAGAAAGATGTAGCTAAGGCATGGAGAATAATATTGGGGGGAGTACGAGACCCCATTTTCATCAATCTCCATGGGAAAGAAACTCCTTATGCAAAATGGTCGGCATTGACAGATCCGTTCCAAAATAGCAACGAGAATAGGAAACTAACACTCAAGGATAAAATTTGAAATATCAAGATGCAAAAGAATGACACTATTCTACAGTATCTTAGCTGGCTCACACAAGTTAGTGATGAGCTTGCAGGAGTTGGTGTTACTGTTTCAGATGATGATTTGATAAGCTTAGCCCTTCTAGGCTTTCCCAAGAGTTGGCATAGCTACCAAGATTCGGTGAATGGGAGGGAGAAACTATCGAATTGGGAACGATTATGGTCCAATTAGGTACAGGAGAATAAGGAAGAATAACAAATATGGAACTTCATCTAAGGGTGAGGATGAAGAAAAATTCACATTGGTTGGAAAGGGAAAGAAGGGAAAAGGGAAGAAATATCAAACCAAACTAGAATCCAGGCAAGGGGAAAAGAAGAAATATTTGTCCAAAATTAAATGGTTCCATTGTCATGAATTTGGGCACTATGCCATGAAGTGTCCACACAAAAAGGCAAGCAAGAATACCTCAGGAGAAACAACACGTTAAGCCTTGGCTTCACAGTCCGAGATTGACTTTACCCTTGTCACATGCATGACTAGAAAAATGATGGGGAGTGTGTCGTACTTGGACTCAGGTACATCATTCCACATGACAGGGTGTAGAGAGTTTTTTAGTGACCCGGGGGAGCAATATTTGCAGATGCACATTGAGTTGGGGGACAACAGAAGGTACAATGCAACAGGGGTTGTTATAGTCACCTTTCAGAGGGAGTTGGGATCCCCTCTATGACTTAATAATGTCATGTTCGTTCCAAGCCTAAAGAAATTTCCCATGTTTGTTGTTGTTTTGGAAGACCATGGTTATGGCGTGATCTTGAAAGAAGGAAAATAATTCTCGAGACACACAACCACGAGATAGCTAAAGCAGATTGAGGTTCATGTGAAGAACCTGTATAACCTATATGTGGAAGAATGAGTTGCATTAAGCACTAAGGCAGAGAAAGTGTAGGGTCGTGATGTCGGTGAAATTTTGCACATAAGACTTGGCCATTTTCATCATGGAACCTTGAAGGTTATGTAGAAAATAACCACTGGCCTCTCTAAAGGAGCACTTGAGAAATATGATGTATGAAAAGGATGTACCATGGGGAAGTACACAAAAAACACATTCCATGATTGGACAACAAAGAATATGCAATCCTATAAAGGATCCACTCTAATGTCTGTGGACCTTTATCGGTAGCCTCCATTGCCAGACACAAATATTTTGTCATTTTTATTGATGACTTCTCAAGGAAGTGTTGGATCTTATTCATGCAAAAGAAAGATGAGACATTCTCCAAGTTCATAGAATTCAAGGCACTGGTTGAGAAAGAAACTGACAAGAAGGTGAAGCCTCTCAGGAGAAATAATGGGGGTGAGTACATGTCGAATGAATTAAAAAATTTGTGTGTGAAATAAGGCATTCGAAGAGAGTTGACAACACCCAACAACCCATAACAGAATGGGGTGGCTGAGAGAAATAATTGTAGCATTGTGGGAGAAGCAAGGGCGATGTTGCATGAACAAGGCCTACCACTGCATTTGTGGACAGAGGCATGCAACACAATAGTCTATTTACAAAGCTAGAGTCATGATCAGATTCTTGGCATGATTACATTGGAGGAGTTTTTCTCGGGGATAAAGTCGAACGTGTCACACTTCAATATTTTTAGAGCCCCTGTCTACTGCCATGTCTCCAAATAATCAAGGAAAAATCTTGATCCAACAACAAAATTGGGGGTATTTGTGGGTTACATAGAAACTCCCCAAAACTATCGTGTGTACTTTCCATCCCTCAAAAGGATAGTTGTGCGAAGGGATGTAAAATTTGATGAGGAGAAAGCGATGCAGTGTTCTCTTGAGAGGGAGCTTCGAATCCCTCCAAAAGAGGAGATTTTACTTCCAAAGGAGGAGCCTCAGGAAGTTGTGGAGAAGTTAATAGACTTGTGTAGGTTGCAAGGGAGAATGTGGGAGTTCCTTAAAATTTTTGTAGGAAGAGGAGGTCATCTGATCGGTACACTGGCTACATGGCTAATGACTAAGCTTGTAGAGAGTGATTCATCCTCTTTCTAGGAAGTAGTAGAGAAACTTGTATGGTTTAATGCTATGGTGGAGGAATACGAATCCATTGTAAATAAAAGTGTTTGGGAAGTGGTTCCAAGACCAACAGATAAATCAGTTGTGGGTTCAAGATGGATCTTCAAAGTTAAGCATACAACAGATGGAAGCATAGAGAAGTATAAGACCAAATTTGTGGCCAAGGGGTAGTCTCAAGTTGAGGGAATTGAGTATGAGGAGACCTTTTCCCCTGTAGCAAGCTACTCATCCATTAGATCAATTCTTTCTCTGGCCGTGTAGATGGGGTGGAAGATCTACCAGATGGATGTAAAAACAAAATTTCTCAATGGGGCTATTGAGGAGGAGGTGTACATCAAGTAACCATAAGGTTTTGAGACATTTGATTGGGAGTCTCATGTGTGTATACTCAAGCGAGCATTGTATGATCTCAAACAAACACCCTGTGCTTAGTACACCAAGATCGATAACTATCTCATTGGTTTGAGATTCATGTTGGCTTAGGTTGGGATGACCTAGGTTTGACCCTTAATTATTCACCAATAAAACTCTCAATCACTGGCCCTTTCTGCAACGACCTGCAAGCAGATCGCAGTCTCACCTGAAGTGACTATGGGAGGATGAAGAACCAGGTTTCTGTAGCCTTGAGGGATGATGCGATATGGTATTTTTGTGTTTTCTTGTACTTAACATTCATAAATTACTTTTCATTCATACACTACTTCACCACATTACATTCATCACTTAAACATATCATATTCATCCATAAAACCTCACTATACTGAAATAAAGTGCAAATGTAACAAACTGCTACGCTACAATAGCTAATAAGAAAATAAACACATGAAGACACATATTTTATCGTGGTTCATCCTAATGTGGGACTACATCCACAAGAGCTATTGTTTATAATAGACAATTTGTAAAAGAAACAGGTCTTAGCCTGCGCACCCAGTTGCAGGCAGTCTGCACACTCAGTTCTGGACTTAGGCTTGTGCACACTCAGTTGTAGAGCCTTGCCTTCCTTCCCAAGTATAGATCAACAAGATACAACCATAACACATATCTAGATCATAACATGTTGATCCTCTTATTTATTATTCATCCCTATATACTATTACATCGAGGGATATATCATCGCAATATCATGGTCCATATACTATGGACTCCTAATACAAGCTAGTATGGTCAAAAAACCATTCATCATTTACAAAATAGTATTATTTTACAAAAAGGGAGGGGTTTCCACTGCTTTGAAGCCCATATACCGCACAATATATCTACTGAGCGGTCTACTTTTTCACTTCGCTGCTCCACTACGTGGCCCACTTCGCGCTCTACCACATCCTTTACTTCACACTCTGCTCCCCAAAATGCAGAGTCTTCATCAAAATCTAGGCCACTTTGGGCCGCGCCCAACAGGCCCCTAACACTCACACGTGACTCGTCCCAAGTCACTCAGTTGCTTTGCCCCTGATTTTTGCTACAATGTTGTTGTAGGCCTAGTTGAACTGTTGCAGAGTTTCTGTCACCTGCTTGTCCTTGCTACGTGCTTCCTCCAACAATTCCTTTGTCACATGTTCTGCAACCTTCTACACCAACACCATTTCCCTTTGTCGAAGCTCCTGAAGCTTCTCATCCATTGTCTATGATAACTAGAGGGCCTCATCCTGCTAAGGCTGAGTCCTCTCTATCAAGATATTCCCCTCCTTATTTAGTTCCTTAATGTTCTTATGGGGGCCTTACTCTCATTGATTTTCACGAGCCTCTGTGATATTGGTAAGGTCTTCACAGATGCCCGAATCTCTTCTAAATATTGCTTCTTCTACTGCATTTATTCTTGTAGTTTCTATACATTTAGATCTTCCTGCAGCAAAGTCTAAATTTGCAAACTTTCATCTAATAATTTCCCATAGTCTGCCAATGCTGCGGAGATGCTGGCCATTATGGTCTTTAGGTCAATATCCCTTTGATCCCTCACTTCCTATGGCGTAGTTGGTTGTAGCTTCATTTTCAACTCATTAATCTACATTTCTACATAAATTGCACTACAAATTTTTTTTCCTTATAATCCTTCACTGCAAAGGCCAAGCTTCACGACCTTTTCTTCTATTGGATTTTCCTTTCGGACATCAAGGTCCTAAATCTCTTTACATGTGGCTTCGGCCACCTCCTTGATCTTCTAACATTCCTCTGCTTTGATCCTTTTCTTATATCGCTTGCTCAAGCTTTTTCCAAAGCACAAATCACTCTTTTTCTATGTGTATATTCAACTGCGATGTATGTTGTTCTCACAACTTCAGTTCCTCTATAATCTCTAAGTGCAATTTGTGTACTCTTGGCAGCGACACTGCTGCAATGTTCATGTTGACGTGCTTCCATTCTTTAGCCTATTTTTGCAGTTTGGCATATTCAAAATGTAAGGCTCCTGCAGGTATCTATGCCAACTTCGCTGCAATCATAGGCTCTATTTTCATTTCTGCTCCAAACCTTTCCTCTATCTGTGTAGGCTATCTAACTGGCTACGCCAGTATCTCTAATTCTGCAAGCCATTATGTGACATTGGTCAAATGTACGTCGTAACGATCTTTGACTCTCTTCTAGGATTTTATTGTTTTTTCCTGTATCTTGTCCCCGATTTTATCCATGTCCCCTTTAGTAAGGACCATGAGATCCTTCGTCTTATCAGCCTTCTGCTTCTTCTTTTTCTTTAAGGTAGTTTCACCCTTTGCCTTCCTCTTCTTCGTGACAATTATTTTTGTTTCTGCCTTTTCTGTCTCCTTGATATGCTAATCTCCCTCAGGAGGATCCTATTGTCCCTCATCATGCTGCTCCTCCTCCTCCTACTCATGTTCATCTTGCTCGTTATCTTTTCCACTGTCTTTGCCATGTTGCGAAGTCGCCGCCTCTTCTTCTTTTGCCACATTGTCTCCTTTTACCTCCAACGGAGTCCTCCATTCTTCGGCCATTTTTGTATCTGCACCACAAGATCATCTTCAGTCAACATATATGGAAAGGCATGCCATTTCTGCTTTGTATCCCTAGGCCCCTATATGTATACTTTGTGGAAATTTTCTTTGAAGTTTGCCATAGAGCTATATTGCTTGTATAAGCTCGGCGATAGACTGGGATGTTGGTTCACTAGCATGTGTAAATCCATGTGATAGAGTACAAAAAATATTCAGTTTTCCTATGCGTGCAATGCATTGGTGGTAAACCATAACGAAGCATACCTTGCAACTTCGTAGGTATCTATAGGCACCAAAGGGAACAATGACTCCTCTGGTTGTCTCCATGCCAACATAGCAATAATTAATATCAACCAAGCATAGTGGAAAGTTGTACCTTTATCTTAGAACTCACAGCAATCATTTGGGAACTCCTTGCGTAGGTATCTGGCCCAGTTATATTCAACCTCATTGGCACACTGCGCGAATAACGAAACCACCAACACAGGAACTTCATTTGCGTGACATTTCCTCATAATCTTCTCAGCCAATATGTGCATCATGAAGCTAATTTCTTGGTCACTGATCGAATCTATATCATAATCCCTCTTTCATTTGACCAACCTAAACTTTTTCTTCATATTTTTCGCTATAGCACGATCCTGATCTTTTCCAATGAACTCCTCCACGAGGTTCTGTCCTTGGTATGGAAATCTTGTGATCCTCCAGATGAGCATAGGGTATATGGGGATCTTATTCCCCAACCATAAATTTACATTGTGCCCCAACACGAGTAACTGCCTCACACACATTTCACTCCCTGCACTTCTGCCAAAGTGTGGCATGCTCAACATATTTAGCAGTCCTGACTGCACTAACCCATTCACCCATTATTGTGTCTCTAACCTTGTCACTCTACTGTCTGGGTAGTTCACCTGCTTCAAGTATCGGTCTGGTACAAACTAAGGGTACTTCTTCCTGTCATTAAAATTAAAATCTGCGAACTTGAGTTGCAGAATTTTCCCTCAAACTTCTCCTTTAGAGGGTATTGCTTCCAGAAACAAGGGTGTAAATGTGTCATACTTCTCATCCTTTGATTCTTTTACTGGTTTAGTATTTGGTTTCCTTGGTGGGATGTATGGTGGTAGGGGTGATAAAAATAATGCACCACCTTCCTTCACCTATATCTCCTCCACTTCTTCGTCACTGTCTTTGACTGGCTCATGATTTTTCTGAGGTTTATAGGGTTTCTTATCTTGTTTCTTCTTGCTTCTCACTTCCTTAGTCAGATTATTTTTTAGGGATCTCCTTTTTTTCTATTGTGATGGTGCTGTAGCTAATGTTACTATGGGCATTTCAACTAATGTAACTTGTGGCCGTACTAGCAGCTTCCATGATTCCAAATAATCCCTTCTCATGAAAATGTCACACAATTTCTTCCCAAGATCATTTAGACGACATACACATTGAAAATCTCTAAACTTCTTTGCACTATCAATACTCAAGCTCTTGATTCAGCAAAATTATTAATTTGGGTGGGAGGTGACTTATTTATAACAATTATAGAATTCAAACCCCATCATTAGATTTGATTTTGTCCAGATTGTGTTCATATTTACTCATTAATTGCATATCTATCCTTAGATCTTGCCAATATTTCATCATAAATGCAAGTTTTCACACATTTTTCCCTTTTAACGGTCATATTTATGTTTTCTGGTGAAATTCGATGCATTCCACTCTGTAGTGCACATCTTGTATTACGTTGCAACTCTTATGTACTTTGACATGATCCAGACTGTAGCGAAGTACTTCCTACATCAAAGTTCTCTCTGCAACATAGTTTATAGTCCAGTGCTCACTTTTAACTGCAGGCGACATTAAGAATTTTCTCCTTCTTTCCTCAGGGTGAAGTTGTAGGGGCAGGGTTGTCCCTATACAACTTCAATCTACTGCCATTTACTCTTCCTTGAATCAAATCTCCATTTAACTTCGCTAATTGAATTGCTCCTCCATTAGTAACATACTTGATAACATATCGGCCTAACCAATGCATTTTGAATTTTCCCGGGAACTTCACAAACTTACTATCATAGAGGAGAACAAGGTCTCCTATCTGGAACTTATTTTTCTTAATATGCTTATCATGCTAGGCCTTTTGTCTTTCTTTTTATACTTGCTGATGGAATCCTACTATAAATATTTCTTCTTCCAAATCAATCAATTGCAACCTTCTTTCCTTCATTATTTTAGGGTTTTCCATATTGGTAAAAGCTACAATTCTTAGGTTAGGAACACTGTATTCCATGGGAATCACATCTTCTTGCCCATAAACCAACCTAAAGGGTGTCTGACTTGTCAACTTCTTGCGTGTAATCTTATTAGCCCATAATATTGTTGGAATTCTAAGGTCGCAGTCATATCTATTTACATTGCATACCTCAGTCAGTGCATTCTCCAAAATATTGTTAAATGCTTCCACAGTTCCATTGGCCTAAGGATGATAAGGAGTACCCTTTTGATGATAAACTTGGAATTCCTTAGTGAATGCTTCAATGGTTTTATTTAGAAAGTAGGAACCTTGGTCACTCATCAAAATATTTGGACATCCAAATCTTGATAATATGTAAAAATAAAGTTCTTAGTAGATTCTGCATTGCAATCCTTTATTGGTTGTGCCTCGACCCATCTTGTCAAATAATCAGTTGCAGTAATTATTTAACTCACACCAATCCTCTTTCCCGGTGAATTGATAGGTCCAATAAAATCAATATCCCATTTATCAAAATCCTGCAATGTAACTTGTGGTACCAGTGGCATATCATCCCTTCTTAAGGGTTTTCCCATTCTTTGACATACATCAAAAGCTCTACGATACTCCTTTGCATCTCTATGTAGTGTAGGTCACCATAATCCCGCTCTCAAAATATTCTATGCAGTAGCATTTCTTGCATAATGTCCACCAGCTGTGCCCTTATGTGCCTTTATTAGAATAATTTGCCTTTCATGTTCAGAAACATACTTCCGCAATATTTCATATGATCCCATCTTATATAAGTGTCCTTCTATCAATGAAAAATTAGCTGCCTTCACCAGTAATTATTTCTTCTGCTTTGTAGTATATTCTGGAGGAGCCATTCCTATGTTCAAAAACTGAATAATGTCTACAAAATAGTCATTTGAAACTCTGATAGCAAATAACTGTGCATCAAGAAGATTATCTTCTATGCTGATTGGTTCTTCACATGTTTCCAATCTTGACAAATGGTCAGGTCCTACATTTAGTCTTCGTGGCTTAACAATAATTTTAAAGTCATACTCTTGGAACAAAAATAACCATTTGCAAATATTCCCTCCTAAGACAGGCTTGTTAACCAAATAATTTAGTGCAGAATGATCTATAAACATCTGAAATGTGATCCCTGAAAATAATGTCTAAATTTTTGCAAGGCATATACCATTTCCAATCCTTCTCTTTCTCTAGTAGTGTAATTCTTCTCAGCTTTAGATAGTTTCCTACTTGCAAAAGCTATAGGATGGTCAATTTCTCCTACACCAGGTTGTGCCAGTACCACTCCCAAAGCTATACAATAAGCATCCACATGTACATGAAATTCCTTATTCCAATAAGGGAATACTAGTATAGGAGCAACTACCATCTTTTCCTTCAATATGTCAAGGCTCTTTTGACATTATTCATCCCATTGAAGAGTGACATCTTTCTTCAACAATTTTTCCATAGGCGCATTGATCTATGCATACCCTTTGATGAATTTCCTATAATACCTAGTATGTCCCAATGTAGTGCGAAGTTGTCTTACTGTCTTTTATGGAGGTAAGTTCATAATGATAGAAATTTTCACATGGTCCACCATTAATCCTTGCTTGCAAACAATATCTCCCAGCAATATACCAAAAGGTTTACAAAATATATACTTCTTTAAGTTTAGGGAGATCTAAAATGTCTACATGTATCAAGCATAAGTCTTAAACTTCTAGTATGTTTGCTTGACAACCCAAATATTTTCCAATCATCAAAATATACTTCTAGAAATTTGTGGATATATTCTTTGAAAGTTGCTACCACCACTCTAGAAAATATATCAAGGGCATTCTTCAATCCAAAATGAATCACTGTGTATTGGTATGAACCCCATTTTGTAGTAAAGGTGGTCTTATGTTGATCTTCAAGTGCAATTATAATCTATTGATATCCTGAAAATCCATTAGTAAATGAGTAAACTTCCTGACCTCCTACATTATCTAACACTTGATCTATGAAGGGGTTAGGGAAAGGATCATGTAAGCATGCATCATTAAATTTCCTCAAATCAACACATATCCTGATTTCTCCTTGAGTTTTCATTCTTGTACCACCATAGGGCTTACCCAATATAATTCTTCCACAGACTCAATAACTCATGTTGCTATCATCTTATCCAACTCAACTTTTACATTCTCCTTATACTTCATATTCAATCTATAATGTTTTTGCTTGACTGGCTTCACACTAGGCTTAAGGGGGGATCTTCATAACTCCTAAATCTGCTACTATACCCTTCATTTCTGAAAACTTAGTGGGAAACAACTCCTGATACTCATGAAGCAATTATGTAACCCTACTGACTATCTCTTCATCCCAACAATCTCCTATAGTTGCAAACTTCGGTTCCTCTTGTGATCCTATATTTACCTTCTTTGTTTTCACTAGCTTTGTTATATCTGGTATTTCTGGCTCAGGTCCATTTATTTCTCGATGTCCTTCTGATTATGCTATGTCAATGTTGCGAGGATCTTTTTCTTCTTCTGTAATAAGGTTATAGCATTCTAGTGCATGATCTATCTACATATCTCAATCAGGTTGTTGCCATGTCCTTGAAGATGCATTCTCAAATATATTCTTTTAATTGTTTGAAGGGTTGAATCTATATATCTACAATCATCTTCAAAGTTAAATATAAATATAAACCTATCAACCATATCTTCCCATCTCGCAGTACCATGTCGAAGCTCTATTTCTAAGTACCAATTCTGAGAAATTGTCTCCAATGTATGAATGAACCCATGTACCCATTCTTGTTGTGGAATATCCTTCCATGCTATAGTGCATAACCATATATTCTCCCTGGGACTGGTTTCACCACCATATTTCAACTCAATTTATGTGTTTATCTGACAAAATATTATCCACATCAGCCTTCGATATTCCTGCCAACCTTCTATATTCTTCTTATGTGTACCCCACCATCTAGCAGGAGTAGATTTTAGGGCTATATCCAAGGCTAACAATATTTGACTTTCTGGAGCTTTCTCCTCATAATCATCAAGAAAAATATTCACATCACCTAAGCCATCATAAGAAGGCATGTTACATACCTCAGATGTCATGCAATGAACTGATTTAGTAACTCTTGTACAACGTCTTGTAAATACTTCATGTAACCTATTATGCAAATTCTTCAATTCTTCTTTTGAATCTGATGCACAAGAACTATCATTCTCCCAAGTTAACTTATCCTCTATAGTAGGGTTAACAAAATCCTATTCTTTTTTTCCAATTAATAAATATTATCTATATCAGTTACGTAGTACTCTTCTCTAACTGGCTCTATATACCTCACTCCTTCTGATGGATCCAAGGGAACAATTACCCTCATATTGTTCCCCTTGAATATCATTTGTCTCTTATTTAGATTAATTATAGCCATGTTATCAAATTCCCAACCAAGTCCAAGTAATGAAGGATAAGGGTTACTATCGTCCACAATTTCTATTACTTAAAAGTCAGTGGTAGTGCGAACTCCTCCGATGTCTACTGTTACACTTGCTAGTCTTCATAAGGGGAAGATATTCTGTTGATTTCCCATCCTTAACTGAATAGGTGATCATTGTAACTTCAAATTACCCATTAAATCCAGTGTATGCTTCATCACAACATTAGCTTCAAATCCCATACCTAAAATAACATGATCCATCTCATAGTCTCCTATATGTGCACTAAGCCTCATTCCTTTTCGTGTTCTCTTATGAAAATTGTTAACCGTGCGCAAATCGCTTCACGGTATTTCTTTAGCTGCACATGAATCTATCAATTCCTGAAGTCCTTCAACAACCTTTTGATTTTTTAATAAATTCATAAAATTTTGCATAAAAGATTTTAAATACCTTCTTGGTTCGTTGACTCTTGATCTTGTGTCAAAGCTTGTTCCCACGTTGAAGCTGATGCTATGTCACAGTTACTTTTCTATTTTGGCTGTGTACTAGATGTCGAAGCTCCATCATCCATAAAGCTTCACTTGCCTTCCATAAACCCTTATTTTCATTTTGAATATCAAATAAAGGAGATTTTTCAGCAGTATTTCTAACCCATGTAGTTTCATATTCCTTCTTTTCATACACTTTGTCATCACCAATCGCAACTCTACTTCTAGTAACAATACTGATTTGGGGATCATCAGTTATTTTTTCAGCAGTCATCATTTGGATATTTTGTGTCAGCTGCTGGTTTCTCATTTCTTACATTTTTTCCATAAGTACCATGCATTCTTCAATTACATGATCAAAGGATTTACAATAATTATTGTCGTAGTGGGATTCTGACAATCTCTCGCAAAGTGTCATGGATGGCGTAGTTATAGAAAATAATATGTCCATGTCCTCGACCAGCTCTACCACCTCGACCTCTTCCTTGATAACCACCTTGGACACTACAATGTCCTTTGTCCTCATGTCCATGTTCTTCTGCTTGAATTCTATAAGTGTCAGCATCGCGCTCCATCATTAGCTCATAAGCTCGACATTGGTTTTCATCTTGTCCTACTAATTTATATAACTTGTAATATAATTTCCTAGGGGTTTGCACATATTTTTTCAACAAATAAAAATATTTTGAACGATGTTAATCTCTAGTTTCGCATATCTTGCACAATAGACTAGATCCGACATTCAAAGGATTTGATGCTCTGCTAGCCATGTAATTTCTGAAGAGAGGGCATTGTTCTTTAGAGTGGCATTTTGATTTTCACTTCGTACACCAGACTTCTTCTCCAACTTCTTTGCTTTTCTTCATATCTTATAGTTGCAGAGTCAAATTTTCCAGTTGACTCTGAATCTGTTGCATCCCTGCATTGGTATCTCCTCGAGGCGAAACTTCTAATTTCAATGCCAGCTCTAGAGCCTCGGATTGAGTTTCTATCTTCTATTGCACCAAAGGAAATTTGATATGTAGTAGCAACGCAACTCTGAACCATTCCTTATGTTGTTATGGGGCTATGTCAACGCTCACCTGATCTAATAATACCTTGAATCTCTATTCGAATTCCCAAATAGACTCAGTAGGCCTTTCTTTGATTTTTTTTAACTTTGTGATACACTACGATTCAGACTTTGGTTTCTTGAATTATTTTTCCAATGTTGTTTTAATATCTACGAATGATCTGTTCTGATTACTTGAATAATTCATGTACCATGTCAATGCTCTATCCCAAAATGTCATGATGAGTTACACCTTCTTTATATTTTCATCATGGACTTGCTTCGTTATCCATAGTGCTTCACATAAAAACCAGAATTTTTCTGGATCTTCCGATATAGTTCCTTTAAATATAGGTAGCTTAATATCTTTAGCCCTATTTGTTCTCATATGGGGAGGGGGAGGTGTGGGAGATTCGTAAGGGAGGGGATGGGGTGTAAGGGGGTAGGGGGATGGGGAAAACCAAAATTATCCTGACTATTACTAGATTCTAGCTTCTGTGAACTTTCAGGTTGGAAGGGTGAATACTATGGAGTTACTTTGGGGTTTTAAAGGAGGCTTTCTTCACTTTTAAATTCACTCAAAAAGAGGGCTATAGTTAATTTCTATGAAAGTCTTCATATCTTGGCCACAAGATCTCTTTTTAGTGTCTATTCTATATCTTTTTCCACTTTGTGTTGTTCCGGTCTCTTCTTCGGATCTTCTCCCAAACATAACGAAACTAATAATATGACTACATTCACAAAACTCTATTTTCACACAAAAGCATCTTAATCTAGAGTTTTAGAGATCTCAAGTACTTACCTTGTGGTTCTTTGAAAAATTATCGTTTTTTTTATTGTAGGACATAGTCGAGTCTATGATGAACTCAGTAATGAATCCTCCCAAGATCATATCAATTCAGAAATCAACAACTCTTGAAATTCTATTGTTGGTGTTCTTGAGTTGTTGTATCAATTCAAGAATCCATTCCTTAGGTTCATCTCCCTTAAAACAATCCTTTCTTTTGGTCAACCTTGATATCCACTCATAAAACTCAACATGAAATGAACTGAATAAAATTTCTTATTGATATTCGAAAATAAACTTCTGTAACCACATTTTAGATGAAAAACAAGGGCTTCTATTCTCTTGATCTGCAAATTCTCATTCCTTCTATTCTACCCAATCTTGAATTTCTTTCTTCAACGAATGCCACATAAACATATCCCTCAAATAGATCCCGGTCCTAGCAAGGGAACCATTTGTTGGCTTAGGTTGGGCTGACCTAGATTCGATTGTTTACTATGCACAAACGAAACCATTAATCACTAGCCCTTTCGGCAACGACCTGCAAGTAAATCGCAGTCTCACCCAAAGTGACTATGGGAGGATGTAGAACCAAGCTTCTCTAGCCTTTAAGGATGATGCGATGTGGTATTTTTTTTTGTTTTATTGTGCTTAAAATTCATAAATTACTTCGCCACATTACATTCATTACTTAAACATATCATATTCATCCATAAAACGTCACTGTACTGAAATAAAGTGCAATTGTAACAAATTGCTACGATAAAATAGGTAATAAGAAAATAAACACATGAAGAGATAGATTTTATCGTGGTTCATCCCAATGTGGGACTACATCCATAATAGCTGTTGTTTATAATATATATTTTTTACAGAAAATAATTCTTAGCCTGCACACTTAGTTGCAGGAAGTCCACGCACTTCGCTGTGGACTTAGGTCTTTGCACACTCAGCTACAGAGCGTCACCTTCCTTCTCAAGTATAGATCAACAAGATGCAACCATAACACAAATCTGGATCATAAGATGATGCTTCTCTTCTTTATTATTCATCCCTATATATACTATTACATCGAGGGATATATCATTGCAATACCATGGTCCATATACTATGGACTCCCCTAATACAAGCTACTATGGTCCAAACACCATTAATCATTTACAAAATAGTATTCTTTTACAAAAAGGGAGGGGCTTCGACCTGCTGCGAAGCCCATATACTGTGCAGTCCATTTTGGTGATCTGTTGCTCGACTGCGCAGTCCACTTTGCGCTCTGCTACATCATTTACTTCACACTTGACTCCCCAAAATGCAGAGTCTTCATCAAAACCTAAGCCAAGTTGGGTTGCACCCAACAATTCACCAAAAGTGAAGTAGATGCAAACCTTTATGACATCTTGGTAGAATGTAAATTTATTATTATTATCTAATATGTTGATGATTTGATTTTGATTGGTGATGAGCAGTTGATCAGATCTTACAAGGAGGACCTGACAAGGGATTTTGGAATGAAGGACATGGGTCTCATACACTAGGTTCTTGGGTTGGAAGTGTGGCAATGAGATGGGGAACTATTTATGTCTCAAGGAAGTTATGCAAATGAGATACTACAAAGATTCTGCATGGAGATTTGCAAACCCATGGAGACACCTCTAGTGACCAACTGAAGGAAGGAGGATGCCACTTCAGGTGAGGAAGTGGATGCTACTATTTATCGACATTTAGTGGGTTCGATAATGTACCTTGTGAACACACAAGAAAATATGTGTTATGAAGCCAACCAACTGAGCCAAACTATGGTTACGCCAATGAAATTATTTCGGAAGGAAGTTAAGCATGCTTTGCGGTACCTCAAAGGCACTACCCAGTTTGGACTATGGTGCAAACAAATAGATGGAGTGAAGTTGTTTTTCTTCATAGATGTAGAATGGGCAGGGATTCCATCAGATTGAAAGAGTACATTAGGTGAAATTTTTAGTGTTGGATCCACAATTGTTTCCTGGTATAGAAAGAAGCAAAGGTCTATGGTGCTTAACTTGGAAAAAACATAATACATGGATGTGAGTCAAGAAACATGTGAGGCAATCTGGATGAGAAAGATACTTGTGGGACTAATAGGTCAGATGATGGATCAAACTATTTTCTATTGTGATAATTGGAGTTTCATTAAGCTATTTCAGAATCCTATATTTCATGATTGATCCAAATATATAGATATATGGTATCACCATTTACAGGACTATGTGCAAAGGCGGATAACATTGCTACAATACATTCCAACAAAGGAACAAGATGTTGACATTTTGACAAAGACCTTGTCAAGAGGGAAGTTTGAGTTCCACAGGTGCTAGATAGGGGTGGTTGATAATCCGTTTCTTGTTGAGAGGGAGTATTGGAAAATGTAGCGAGAAATTCTCAATTTGATTTTCCCTTGAGAAAATTATAATTTCCACACTAGTAGACAACTTGGATGCAGTTAAATGAGGTGACATGGCTCTTGTCACTCAGTTAGCTCAGTAAATTTGATTTGGAGGATTTAGAGTTCAGTTAAGCATGTGTGATTACTAATTTGTGGCAATCAAGGTAAGTTATTTCAAGTTGTTTTCAGTTAAACTAGTTCCAACTGTTGGAGGAACTAGTGGAAGGTTAGTTGTGTAGTGGGAATTCAGTCAAACTCAGTGATCATCCAGTTAACTAATAAATCAGCCCAAAATGCCTAGTGCATGCAAAAAATATGAGTTCCCCATCTGTGGTGGAGATTCCAAGGCAATGCAACATTAATTGTGGTCTAGTCTTGAGTGCATAGGTGTTGCATGTAGTAAGATGATTAACCTTGGGAATAACGTAAGCATTTTGGAGGAAATTTATAATTAATAGGGGTCTAATTTCTTCAAGAATTGTGCAAGGAAATGGGGGCTCAAGTAGAGGTAAAAATCGACTAAGTATGGGTCAGAGCTCCTTAGTGAGAAGAGAGATAGGTTATTCACTTGTAGGTTGTGCTCAATTGAGCAAATCAATTGTAATACATCTCTATTCATCTAATTAATGGAAGCAGGCATTGGGATTTTTAGCCGATTTCTTTACCTGGAAAAATATTGTGTGCATGTGTGTTATTTCTCATTTCATGTTTGTGATTGATGTTCTAAATTGTAAATTTAGTTCTGCAGATCAGTAGAGTAGGTTTGTGTCTTGTGATTTTGATTAAAAATTCATGAGAATTTGCAAATTTGCACCATAATTTCTACACATTGAATGCTCATTAGTATATTTGGCTCGAAAAGAATAAAGTCCTCATCAAAAATTTTAGCACGAGGGGGCCTCCCATGACCACATCCACCACTTCCATGCCTAACAAGCACTCCCAAACTATGATAGTGGGTTGGAGAAGGAGGAAAGGGAGGGCAGAGTCACAGGGGGAATGAAAATGATTCTCCAGGTGGGCAAGGAGAGTATAGTTATGGGAGAGACAAAGGAACATCATGAAAAAGTTGAGAAGGAGGGAGTTAGATAGCTAGAAGGTTCGCCATCGTCAGGAGAGGAGATTGCAGAGTAAATGAGATGTGAATTCCAAGTACCTAGAGATCACACATAGGATATGGAGCATTAAATCAAAATTCATTGGGAATGATGGATATGAAAGCAAGGAGGGAGGATTAAAGGCTTAGGATCACCAATTGTGGTGTGTTTATATGATGGCTATAAATGCAATTAGGATAGTTGTTGACAGGTGCCACTCACATCCAGTGAAGTTTATTTTATAATTAGACATAAACTTGATTTTTAATTCAATATAATTATATAAAAATAGACTAAATAGTAATAGGGTGTTCATTGTGGCTATGGATGTTGGCCCCTAATTGGTACTAATAGATTCAATTTGTATTTTTCAAAGGTAAACCCCTAAATAAGAGAAACAAAGGTTTAACTGTAGATCAAAACAAGCTACAAAGTATGTCATGATTAGTCATTGGAATAGCTCATGCATTAATGAGAGATGTAAGTATAAGATGTAAGAGATATATAAAAAGGAGCAATATCTTAGTGAGAAAGAATTAGAACAAGACATGAAATATAGTAAGATTATGTATGATGATTTTGGAAAAGATAAAGAGATATAAAATATTCTTGTATCTTTTCATATAAGTATTTAATAATTATTGAAGAGACTATTTTTCCTTTAGTTTTGAGGTTTTTCTTGGTATAAATGTGCTGATGTTGTGATCAATGCCCTCCAAATTTTTGCCTACATGTGAATTTTGTAACATACTAAGGATCTAATGATCTATCATTCCATAGTAGCTTCATGATAGATTAATGTTATGCTAAGTGTTTAAGCATTCTTCTTGGTTTCTAAGTGTCAAAGTCACTTGATCACACATGTTTAGTTCGTAACAATTTCATGAGCTTATTCTTTTACACAAGCTTAAGAAAGCACAATACTGTCCAACAAAGAAATTATTGTGCAATGTTCAACCTATGTTGATAGTCAGTGTGCACTTTCATTGTCAGTCTCTCACTTTTAGTTGCAATTGTACTTCTATTTCGATGAGTTTCTCCAACTGTCATTTTTTCGCACCTTCACTATCACAAGTGTCACTTTCATGGTTACGACTGTCATTTTTTCTTTTTTTCAATTAAAAAAGTGTCATTTTCATGTTATCTTTGCTCTAGCATGTGCCACTTTCAATGTTGTTCACATTTGCGAGTGTTGTTTTCACTTTTCTCATAGTGTCGCAAATGTAGTCTTTTGGCATGGGAAGTGTCACACATTGTAAAAGTAGAGTTGTGGTTCATTGCTAGAGGAAACTTCGGTACCAATGGGTCCTATTTATCACATAGACATGTATTAGACTCATTCCCAATTTTTTATACATTGTCGCACTAATGTCGTTATTATTGTCACAAAGTGTATCTTTAATGTTGCACTTGGAGGAAAATGTTGTGTTGTCATCACATCAATGGTATCATGTTGATTTTAGGTGTTGAGTGTTCAAAGTTGAGTCTTCAATTGCTATGTGTGTGATCATTTTTATTTCTTATCCTGGTTTCATCTATGCCTCATCGATCTCGAACTTAGTCAAATTCCAAAAAGCATCTTTACCGATTAACTTAGACTCACTCAGCCTCCCTGAACTGCGCATTATGCAATGGTAAGCCTCAAGCTGATCCTTTGGCTCTTGGGACTGCGCAATGCGTAGTTCCTGCCTCCAAGGGCTGCACATTATGTAGTCATAGTGATCAAGGATTGCCTCCTTTCCCTTAAAAACTTTGCAATCCTGCCTCCCATATAGTCTCTTGTTTTGCATTGCATAGACTTAGTCATCAAGTTATCTCCTTCATTCCTTGAGCTGCACAATTTCGCAATCCCCTGTCATCTCTCTCTCCTATACTACACATTGGGAAATTTGAAGGCTCAAGATTGCCTCATTGATCTCCTCAACTATGAAGTCATCTTGCATAGGCCTTCAGAACCACGCATTATGAAATCTCAAGCTTCAATACATCACTATTGGCCCCTAGAATTGCACACTATGCAGTCCCCGAGTCTTTCTCCCTGTAGAGTTCCCAATCCCAGCTCAATCAGTTATTTTCATGAAGCAAGCTAGACTATGAGATTTCCAAACTAATGTCATCTTGTCATGATTGGATATCAATTGTAGGTACTACATCTTGACATGAAAGTATGATGCTTGGAGAGGGGGAGAAGGAGATTATGCTTGAAGATACTTGTGAGGCTAGAACTATGAAGAAGTCATCAAGCAAGAAGATGAAAGGACACTAGATTATGATGGAAGATCAAAGATTGGGATTGCATGAAGCCTCCATATAAATCACACCCTTGGAGGATGAAGACAAAGAACATGAAAGGTCCATCATGAAGATGACAAGGAAGTAATGAAAGGAGAAGCTTGGCATTGACACATCATCATGAAATTCCATGTCATCATTTCCTAGTCATGGCTTGTACAAGTGTCATCTCAAGAATCACATGTGTCAAAATGTCTTGCAACATCATTTGTGGAATGTAATTGTTTATTTTCCCAAAATGAGAAAATGTAAAATATCTGGAAGATGAAGGGTACCAAATGGAATATGAAGAGTCACTATTGAGTTTTAAAGTCATATAGAAGTTCAAAGGTCAAGTAAGAATTTGAAAAGTCATTTTAGAAGCTCTAGAGTGCTAGGTCACTATACTACTAGTGTAACTCCTTATTGTTATTAGTACAACCCCCTTATTATATTGTTGTGCCCATGTATTCCCCATATTGTTATTATTGTGCCCCATAGAAGCCCACTATTGTTATTATTGTGCCCTTACATTATTATTGTTATGTTGGCTTCTGATTATATTTGAACCCCCTTAGACTCCTATATATAGAAGGAGGCCTTGTCATTTGTATCATCTAAGAATTGTTCATTTGTGTAATGTAAAGGAGGTTTCCCCCTCGAAGAGGCTTATTTATAAGGCGTTGATCTATCTTTTCTATCTTTTTGTGAGCTAGTCTCATAACATTTGGTATCAGAGTAGTGGATTCTTGGGTTTCGCTACTCCAAACAGGTCATCGTGGCATTTTTGCTATAACTATTTCGATACGATGTTTCAGAAGCTAAAAACAAAACCCATTTGAGAAGAAATCGGTCTGAACCTCGCATTCAAAATTGAGATCTTGTCTCGCTATATTTTCTGAGATATGATCTAAGGAAGTTAGGGCTTTTGTAAGCTCTAGAATTTCATCTCAAGTAGGTCATCGTGGAATGTTCACTATAATATTTTTTCTATGAAGGTTCAAACTCTGAAATTAAAATCCATTTGAACCGAAATCTTGGTGAAGCTTGGGTCCGAATTTCAGATCTTTTCTCGTTATATTTTCAGAGATATAATTCGAGACATTTAGGGTTTCGGAAGACATCCTAAATAGAAGACCTTGGGAAAATCATCATAACTTTCTCTCTGAGAATCAAATTGAAATTTCATAAGAAATTCCAGAAAGAGGACTAACTATAGTTTTCTGTGTATCGATTTCAGGTCCTAAGGTTGAAACAATGACACGTGGAACTTCATACAAGTTTGCTCTACTGAACAAGTATATAATCGGGTCATCGTGGGAGATTTGAAATAACACTTCCTTACAGAATCCAATCTTGATCAGAATTTCAGGGTTAGAAAGAGGACTCAAAGGGCTACTACAAGATGAAATTTCAGAACTTGGAGATTTGAAATTACAGAGTTATAATCGTTTCAAGATCGAGCTCTTAAAATCAAGAAAAAGCGAGATGAGGAAGTTTGGTGGCAAGGATTCGATAAATTGGATACTACAGAGGGAGAAATATTTTGATCTACATGGCATACCACCGTTATAAAAGGTACATATTGCATCTAATTATTTAGAACCAGATCAATTTTTATGGTATAAATGGCTTTGTTCTCGTAAACCACTTGTTACGTGGTCAATTTTCACGGAGGAAATGATAGCACATTATGAGGATACAAAGAGAAGCACCTTATTTAGCCCATTGATAAATCTCAAACAAAAGTGTTCAATGGCAGAGAACATTAAGAACTTTCAGAAATTGAATATAAGAGAAAATGATATTCCAGATAAGAAAAGGATTGATGACTCCATAGGGAATTTAAAGGATAACATTCAACATGAGGTTTGTCATTGGGAACCTGATTCATTGGAGAGGGCAAGAAAAGTGCAAAGCAAAATTATGGCAACAAATAAGTCTACCCCTCACAACTATAAAGATGGAAGTATTGTTTCTCCTATCCTTCCACAACTTACAAAGTTGACACCACAAACATTGGAAGAAAAAAGAGCAAAAGGGCTTTGTTACAATTGTGATAAAAAATACACTAAAGGTCATAAGTGTGCTAAGAAGAAATTATTTTACATAGATTATGAAGAGGAGGAAGAAAAGGATCAAGAAACATCAAAGAAGAGGATATACACCCGGAACCAACCCCAGAGAAAGAAGAAATGAATCTGACCATATCTGTAAATCATTGGCAAGAATTACCAATCCTCAAACTCTCAAGATAAAAGGACACATCAAGAAGAAAAGTGTTCAAGAAGTGAAATATCACATCGAGAAAGAAAAAATGAATCTGACCATATCTTGTAATGCATTGGCCGAATTACTACTCCTCAAACTATCAAGATAGAACTACATATCAAGAAGAAAAATGTTTAAGAAGTGAAAGATCACATCGAGCATCAAGAAATGAATCTGACCATATCTTGTAAAGCATTCGAAGAAATTACCACTCCTCTTACTCTCAAGATAGAAGGACATATCAAGAAGAAAAATATTCAAGCAGTGAAAGATCACATCAAGCATCAACAACAAGTTCTCCAAATTTTAAAGGATAATGCCAGTTTGGTGCAGAATTGAATGAAACGATAGGTAGATCAACATCATAGTGAAAGAAGTTTTGATGCAGGCGATTGGGTATTTTTACAGCTACATCTCAAGCAAGCAATTTATGAGAAGGAAATGTTGGCAATATTACATGCACTTAAGAAATGCTGACCTTACCTAATGGGAAGACACTTCAAGGTAAAAATGGATCATGATAGCCTTAAATACTTTTTAGAAAAAAGATTATCTTTAGAAGAACAAAAAAAATGGGTCACAAATATGTTGGGTTATGAGTTTGAAATCATCTACAAAAAAGTGAAGCAAAATGTTGTTGCAGATGCACTCTCAAGAAAGGATGAGGTTGTGGAAGCATTGTTTTGTTCTATTTCTATTATCTAACTAGTTTGGATACACGAAGCAAGGGATGAATGGAAAAAGGATGAAGAAGTGTGGCCACTCATTCAAAAGTTGCAGAAGATCCCAATTCAAACAATATTGCCAGAACTTTACGAGGAAGAAAAAATCATATTGGAACCTAGAGCATTCACAGAAAAAAGAACCCGATAGCTACGAAATCGATCAATTTCAGAGTATCTCATCAAGTGGAAGAACTTACCCACTGAAGATTCCACATGGGAGGACAAGAATTTTTTATAGAAGCATCAAGAACTACTCAAGCATTGAGGACAACAATTTTTGAAGGAGAGGGGAATGTTAGGTCCATATACTACTAGTGTAACCCCTTATTGTTATTAGTACAACCCCCTTATTATATTGTTGTGCCCATGTAGTCCCCATATTATTATTATGATGCCCCATAGAAGCCCACTATTGTTATTATTGTGCCCTTACATTACTATTGTTATGTCAGCTCTGATTATATTATGACCCCTTAGACTCCTATATATAGAAAGGAGGTCTTGTCATTCGTATAATCTAAGAATTGTTCATTTGTGTAATGTAAAGGAGGTTGCCCCCTCAAAGAGGCTTATTTCTAAGGTGTTGATATATCTTTTCTATCTTTTTGTGAGCTGGTTTCATAGCATAGAGTCATGAAGGAGGTCAACAGTCACATGGGAGGTAGAGAGTCACCTAACTTGTTATAAATACACTCCCATAACTCAAGAAAAATGATTTTTGGGACTTGAACTTCCCACCTTGGCTTCTCTAGCATTGGCATAAGAGAGAAGATGTTTCTTTTGAGGAGAAAGTGGCGACTTAATGTTCCACTATTGGGGCTAGTGTGTTAGAATTTTACTTCTCTATCTTGGCACTTCCACTTAATATATGAATCTCAATGAGCCAACTCATTTTCATGCATGTATTGTGAATGTTGTAGGACAATTATTTAGATGTTTGCGGTATATGTTTTGTTCATATGTACTAAGGAAATTGAACTATTTCTGTGGCTTTGGTACTTATCTTGTTGAAGATGTGTTGTATTTGGTTTTATGATTATGGTTTTTGTTGGGAACGGGTTCCCCCAAGGGTCGTTTTGGGGCTAAAATCCCATATTTTGGGACAATTTTGTAATAAAGCTATAAAGTATCCGCATTTTGTGGTCGCGGAGCACGAAGGTATCAAGAGTCATAAAGGGTTGTCCGCCCTTATTTTGTAAAGTGTAGAGTTGGCTGTAAATATCCACCCATTGATTCAGATTTAAATAGGAATGCAACAAATTACAGAGATAACCATAAACACATAGATGTAGCAGAAATAATACTTCATTTCATTGATGTAAAATACTGAAATATGCTTACAAACAACAATAAAAATAAACCAGCTAGGGTGATAAAACGAGGGTCCCCGTGACTACCACCTCCACCCACACCACCTCCAACTTCACCACCATCGCCCCCTGCGACTTCTCCCACACCACTATCGCTCCCACCATAGTTCAACATGGCACACAAAGA
Source organism: Pinus taeda (assembly GCA_000404065.3). NCBI lineage: Eukaryota > Viridiplantae > Streptophyta > Pinopsida > Pinales > Pinaceae > Pinus > Pinus taeda. The sequence goes on along the minus strand of APFE031735994.1, from coordinate 16,944 downwards.
GATATGGTGCCTGAAATGTAAAGGTCAGGGGCATGACAAAGACCACTACCCAGTCTTTGTGAAGTATATTGCAAGAGGAGGACCGATGCCTTTGATGCTAGACGCCCAAGCAGGACCAAGCACAAGGCCTGCGTTGTGGTGTGTTATATGTCAAGTAGTAGGGAAACATATGTGTTACACTGAATTTTGTCACCTTGACTATCTGCAGTTTATGTGGCCTCATCAATAGCCACATTGTCCTCTTTTTCAAGCCCCATACCTCTGCTCTTCATGTCAAAACTTCAA